>WNWK01003500.1:87500-165510 GCA_009830355.1 Cherax destructor
TTGCCATTTGAGAGGGATTAAATTATTTATTTGGATCTTCTTGAATAATGAATTTCCTGCTGTGTTTTCTTGACAATGTTTCAGTTATTTTCCATAATGTGCGTATGTACTCACCTATTTGTACTCACCTATTTGTGGTTGCAGGGGTCGAGTCATAGCTCCTGGCCCCGCCTCTTCACTGATTGCTAATACGTCCTCTCTCTCCCTGCTCCATGAGCTTTATCAAACCTAGTCTTAAAACTATGTATGGTTCCTGCCTTCACTATGTTGCTTTCTAAGCTATTCCACTTCCTGACAACTCTATGACTGAAGAAATACTTCCTAACATCCCTTTGACTCATAGGAGTCTTCGACTTCCAATTGTGACCCCTTGTTTCTGTGTCCCCTCTCTGGAACATCTTGTCTCTGTCCACCTTATCTATTCCTCGCAGTATTTTATATGTCGTTATCATGTCTCCCCTAACCCTCCTGTCCTCTAGTGTCGTCAGGCCGATTTCCCTTAACCTTTCTTTGTAGGACAATCCCCTTAGCTCTGGGACTAGTCTTGTTGCAAACCTTTGCACTTTCTCTAATTTCTTGACGTGCTTGACCAGGTGTGGGTTCCAAACTGGTGCTGCATACTCCAGTATGGGCCTGACGTATATGGTGTACAGAGTCTTGAATGATTCCTTAGTGAGGTATTGGAACGCTATTCTTAGGTTTGCCAGCCGCCCGTATGCTGCAGCAGTTATCTGATTGATGTGTGCCTCAGGAGATGTGCTCGGTATTATACTCACCCCAAGATCTTTTTCTTTGAGTGAGGTTTGCAGTCTTTGGCCACCTAAACTATACTCTGTCTGCGGTCTTCTTTGCCCTTCCCCGATATTCATGACTTTACATTTGGCAGGGTTAAATTCAAGGAGCCAGTTACTGGACCAGGCTTGTAGCCTGTCCAGGTCTCTTTGTAGTCCTGCCTGATCCTCAACTGATTTGATTCTTCTCATTAACTTCACATCATCTGTGTGTGTTTATGTGTGTATGTGTGTGTGTGTGTGTGTGTGTGTGTGTGTGTGTGTGTGTGTGTGTGTGTGTGTGTGTGTCCAGTAATTCTAGTTACAGTAGAAGAGAAGTCAGGTACAGTACATAAAATTCCCAATTTTTTTTTTTTAGAAATCTTATCTATAATATACGAAAATAATCATCTAATACGATTAAAATCTATTACACGCAGATTAAATTTAACATATGTTTGTGACCCCATGTACCACTACTGGTTGTTTCTCAAAGTTTAATGATAAGATTTCAACGTCACTGTGCTGAAATATATGTTTATACTGATAATTTTAAACATTGCTCCTTTTTTAACCAGAGGTAATTTTTTTGGAGAAAAAAAAAATGAGAATAAAAATTTGAAATTTAAAATTTACGTTTTACTTCCTCAATTGGACAACAATTAATCTGCAAAAAAAAAAAATCTTTCTCATATTAATGTGAACACAGCTTTCAGAAGATTAAATACCATTAAGACACTTGGGAAAATAAGATTTTAAGAAGCTACATATAAATACTGGCTAGTAGAGGATTCCAAAATGTTATATACTGGGAAATAAGTGAATTTAAAAAGACGAATTTATCAACAGATACTCTGTAAGTACTAACAATATTAATAACGTGGTATTTCGGCACAGTACAGAGACCTATAAAATTAATATCATTGATGTGAAAATGTTGACGATGTGTAACAATATACAGCAAAGGAAGATGAAATTAGTTATGATTAATAATGGTCTCAGTTCCAATAATCTGAAAGAGAAAGTCGAGCCTTTATTGAATATGTTTCTTCAAAAAATTAACAAACATTCAAAAAATTAACTGACCAACCAAAAGCAAATCCGAAGCTTAATAAATATTATGTTAGGCAGCACTTCCCTTTTCAGTTTAATGCATTTTAAGCTGGATTAACCTGGACTTGAAAAAATTGGGAAAGTATTTGTTTAGCATGTGTTTTGCATGTGTTTTGCATGTGTTTTGGATGTGTGAGCACCACATCGAGACATTTGATGATTTCTGACAGGTTATATATTATTGAGGCTTATGTATGAGCTTGGCTATCATTTTCATCTTAAAATACTTCCCCTGACATCTGTCACTTAAAGACACAGCTGCCTGGGGTGTCTAGCTGCTGGCTTTGGTCTTTCCTAGCTAGACTGCCTTAGGACACCTGCTTGTGTTCTCCTGAATTCCATTCTTTTCATTACATTGATTCTGAAGAAGTGCTTGCAATTGCAATATATATATATATATATATATATATATATATATATATATATATATATATATATATATATATACGTATATATATATATATATATATATATATATATATATATATATATATATATATATATATATATATACTCCATGGGAAGTGGAACAGAATTCTTCCTCCGTAAGCCATCGTGTCGTAAGAGGCGACTAAATGCCGGGAGCAAGGGCTAGTAACCTTCTCCTGTATATATTACTAATGTAAAGGAAAACTTTCGTTTTCATTTTGGCCACCGCTTCGTGGGAAACGGCCGACGTGTTGAAAGAAGAAGATATATATATATATATATATATATATATATATATATATATATATATATATATATATATATATATATATATATATATATATATATATAATAATCAGAAAAGAGGAGGATGTCCACGCAAATATATATATATATATATATATATATATATATATATATATATATATATATATATATAATGTTGATGATTCCGTTGATTGCACGTAAGTTTTATAATGTTTATCATTTCTCCTTCTATTAAATATACCCCAGGACTCGCCTTCCATGTCCAGAAGAGAGCGCATGACTGACTCGTTACCCAGCAAGGCAACTTGTGAATGAGGACCACAGATGCGCACTTGGTGGACCTGCTGGAGACGTTACTTCAAAGTATCTTGAGTGTGTGAGCGCGTGGCTGCCTTGTAGGAGCTATCTACCCACCACGTGTTGCTGTTACACTGATATCAGCTGATAAGCCTCGCGTGCGAAACTGGTGAGTATATTTGCTACAGTAGCGGAGTGTAGATTCTAGTGCCTAGCGGGAAGATCTTGGGGGACCAGGCAGGTGGTGAGCAGCGTGCAGCCTGCTGACCACTGCCGTCGAGGCCCCCGATGCCGTGACTAGCCGCTGCGATGAGTCAGTAGCCCGTCAGCGGCCGCCAGTGTGGGCTGACTCGGACACCACTATTGATTACGTGTTGGTGGAGCAGCCGAGCTGGCCCGGCATGGCGGACACCGCCGCGCTCCACCGTATTTCTCCCTCCATGACCTCTTCCTTCGCTCACCTGGAGGCCTATGTGGACCCCTATAGGCTCTGAGACGCGGTCGTCACGCCCACGCCCGCAGGAAGCACAATGGGCGCCTGCATAGCCCGCTGCTGGCCCCTGATCGCCGATCCCAGGTGAGGCAGGCGCCACACGCCCCCTCGGTCACCCACAACACAGTTGCTTCATGACACAGTCTCACAATACTCCTCAGCCTCGCTATGTTTCCTACTAGACTTCGTACCTTTGTCAGTGTTGCAAGAAAAAGTATCTTCTTTTTTTAGATATATCGTGCGTCCATTTGCGAGACTGAAAACTCGTATATATAGATCCCCGTGGTGCCTGGCTTGTTCAGTGATGATTTATGTGGTATAGAGCACTATGCATACAGAACATACATAATAAAAGTGCACATAGTGAGAACCTTTGTATTCTTCACTGTAACTGGGGGCAGAGTTGAGGTCAATAGCAAAAATGTGTCGTATGGAGTCTCACCCAGTTATCAGTAGAGTTTTTATGATTAGTTTTCCAGAGAGGAGTGATTTTTTTCGGCAGTGCCATTCGTCCTGTGAGTGAAGGTACCTCCATAGAGACAGTACACATCAGTCCAGATAGTTGACACGTCATAGCGGTAGAAAAGCGGGCACGATGTTTCTCTCCACAAGGCGACATCGCGCTATCAGCTCGTGAAGCAGCTGACAGCAGTGGAAGAGGCAGTGTGGATGCTGCCACACTGTTCAGTGTTTCTAGGAACACTGTCCACGAAAAAGTTTGTTTTCTTCGTGTGTGTGTGTGTGTGTGTGTGTGTGTGCGCGTGTGCGTGTGCGTGTGCGTGTGTGTGTTGATACTCTTACTAGCACGAAGGGAAAATTTCAACAGCAATATTATTTAACCACTGGAAACTAAATGTTCCATTAAAACGAATGTAATCATTAGGCTACCACATCTCTCACAAGTGCATATACCGAGAGGTATATATACTCATTTAAACAGTGTATATGCACTAACAGATGCGCATCTCTCACTGCATATGCTCTAACATTTAACTTTAATCCCTGCCTCAGGGATTCCAGTATCACTTATGTTAGTGTCGTTGTATCGTGACCTTGATAACTTCCGTGTAGCTTACAGACATTAGTTGAAACTAAGATTATTATTTTTTACATTCTCCAAACAGGTCTTTCATTTCTGTTAGAAATGACATAGACTGACCTTCAAATATTTGTTGAATATCTAGCATTACAGATAGTTTTATCTTTCAACAACAGATAATTATTAATTCGATATCACGTAAAAAAGAACATAACTATTCATTAACATGTTATTGCACTTCTATATCTTGCTTAACGTGTATAATTGCAATCCAGAGTCTGTTGCACAAACTGAATTTATTTTGCATTAACAGAGAGGATATTCAGTATTGATTGATTTAAGGTAATCAGCGCCAGACTGGCACCTGGTTAATACCAGCTGGGTTTTTTCTTTAATACGCTGGCCGTCTCCCACAGAGGCACTGTGACCAAAGAAAGAGGAAACACATTCACCATTACTCATTCAACTGCCGTGTAGCATATAATATTGCAATATAAACCCTTGTTGTAGTAACATGTTGGAAACAGCACTGGTATGCCCGTGATGGATTAATGATGATATCCAGCAACGGTACGCCAGTTGTAGATTAATCACTGCCCAGCACTGGTACGCTATTGATTGTTTGTTCACTGATACCCATCACTAGTACACCAGTGGTTGATTGATCACTGATACCCAGCACTGGTACTCCAGTGGTTGATTGATCACTGATACCCAGCACTGGTACTCCAGTGGTTGATTGATCACTGATACCCAGCACTGGTACTCCAGTGGTTGATTGATCATTGATACCCACCACTGGTACTCCAGTGGTTGATTGATCACTGATACCCAGCACTGGTACTCCAGTGGTTGATTGATCACTGATACCCAGCACTGGTACTCCAGTGGTTGATTGATCACTGATACCCAGCACTGGTACTCCAGTGGTTGATTGATAACTGATACCCATCACTAGTACACCAGTGGTTGATTGATCATTGATACCCACCACTGGTACTCCAGTGGTTGATTGATCATTGATACCCACCACTGGTACTCCAGTGGTTGATTGATCACTGATACCCAGCACTGGTACTCCAGTGGTTGATTGATCACTGATACCCATCACTAGTACACCAGTGGTTGATTGATCACTGATACCCAGCACTGGTACTCCAGTGGTTGATTGATCAATGACACCCAGCACTGGTACTCCAGTGGTTGATTGATCACTGATACCCAGCACTGGTACTCCAGTGGTTGATTGATCACTGATACCCAGCACTAGTACTCCAGTGGTTGATTGATCACTGACACCCAGCACTGGTACTCCAGTGGTTGATTGATCATTGATACCCACCACTGGTACTCCAGTGGTTGATTGATCACTGATACCCAGCACTGGTACTCCAGTGGTTGATTGATCACTGATACCCAGCACTGGTACTCCAGTGGTTGATTGATCACTGATACCCAGCACTGGTACTCCAGTGGTTGATTGATAACTGATACCCATCACTAGTACACCAGTGGTTGATTGATCATTGATACCCACCACTGGTACTCCAGTGGTTGATTGATCATTGATACCCACCACTGGTACTCCAGTGGTTGATTGATCACTGATACCCAGCACTGGTACTCCAGTGGTTGATTGATCACTGATACCCATCACTAGTACACCAGTGGTTGATTGATCACTGATACCCAGCACTGGTACTCCAGTGGTTGATTGATCAATGACACCCAGCACTGGTACTCCAGTGGTTGATTGATCACTGATACCCAGCACTGGTACTCCAGTGGTTGATTGATCACTGATACCCAGCACTAGTACTCCAGTGGTTGATTGATCACTGACACCCAGCACTGGTACTCCAGTGGTTGATTGATCATTGATACCCACCACTGGTACTCCAGTGGTTGATTGATCACTGATACCCAGCACTGGTACTCCAGTGGTTGATTGATCACTGATACCCATCACTAGTACACCAGTGGTTGATTGATCACTGACACCCAGCACTGGTACTCCAGTGGTTGATTGATCACTGATACCCAGCACTGGTACTCCAGTGGTTGATTGATCACTGATACCCAGCACTGGTACTCCAGTGGTTGATTGATCACTGATACCCAGCACTGGTACTCCAGTGGTTGATTGATCACTGATACCCAGCACTGGTACTCCAGTGGTTGATTTATCACTGATACCCAGCATTGGTACTCCAGTGGTTGATTGATCACTGATACCCAGCAATGGTACTCCAGTGGTTGATTTATCACTGATACCCAGCATTGGTACTCCAGTGGTTGATTTATCACTGATACCCAGCATTGGTACTCCAGTGGTTGATTGATCACTGATACCCAGCACTGGTACTCCAGTGGTTGATTTATCACTGATACCCAGCATTGGTACTCCAGTGGTTGATTGATCACTGATACTCAGCAATGGTACTCCAGTGGTTGATTGATCACTGATACCCAGCAATGGTACACGGTGTAAGGCTGACAATTTCATAATAAGACTCTGATGCAAACAGTTCACTCACATATTGTTAGATACAGTGTTCACTATGTATACATTCTGAAGAGAATATATCTGAGAAGATCAGTGTATATACTCTTGGAAGGGTATGCGGTACATCTCCGTATATATATATACGTATATATATATATATATATATATATATATATATATATATATATATATATATATATATATATATATATATATAAACTTAAAGTTGACTTTAACCCGCATATTAGGGATTGGAGTATCCTTAGTGGTGTACATGTTACATGTATTCTTAATGACCCTCGTGTAGTGAGGGACTAAGACTTAATCATAATATGCTAACCTACCCACGATAGTACATAAGCGAATGTAATCTCGTTCTATGCACAGAGGTAAATATTACGATACACAAATAACCCGTAAATAGCAGACGACGCTTCGGTCCGACTTGGACTGTTATCTAGTCTAGCGAGGATTGTGTCCCTCGACACACCTGCTTGGCCTCTTCTGCATTTCATTTGTCTCATTGCAGTGTTCAGTCTTGAAGAAGCATCGGAATTGCAAAGTGAAAGGCCTAGAGCAACATCCTTCTCCCCCCCCCCTCCTTTGGTTGTTGCGATTGTTGCAAACAATCGTTAAAGGCTTTTAGTCTGAAGTATTTAAAACAACCTCCCTTTTTTCGGATCAAACCTGTTTACGCCCCATACCAAGGAGCTCAATTACTCTTACGACTTAGTACTTTGACATATAATAATAATAATAATAATAATAATAAGAAGAAGAAAAGAAGAAGAAGAAGAAGAAGAAGAAGAAGAAGAAGAAGAAGAAGAAGAAGAAGAAGAAGAAGAAGAAGAAGAAGAAGAAGAAGCAGAAGAAGAAGATGATTTTATTGGTATTAACGCAGATGGCTAGTAAACTAGGATAACCCAAATAAGCCTCCTACACTGGCTTAATCGTATGTTATACCATTAGTTTTGCTTCCTGAGCGGCTGGTTTGTTGTGTACCCCAGCTCATGCTGTGAACAATGGCTAATTCACCAAAAACTCGCGTTTAGGAGTGGAACGTTAGGACTAAGTTTCGGTCGTTCTTGGACCATTGTCAGATCACAATAGTAGTGACATTACAATGGTCCAGGACGGAGCGAAACGTCGTCATAATGTTCCTCTTTTAAGTGCGAGTTTTTTGTGAATTATTCCAGCCATGGCAAAGTGCATTTTTTTTTATTCTCCAAAACTAGTTAATTGTGCGGTCGCAGCTCATCCCGTGAGTGACACCATAAAAGGTTCACACAGGTAACACATGACTTTGATTAACTCCAGCTAGATTAATTAGTATATTAAATATGTGGGGAAGTACTCGTTTAGCAAGTGTTGAGTACACAAGCTGAGTGATGGAGCACGAACCCTTGTGTAGTGTTTCTTAACTCTCTTGTCACATTGTAAGTAGGCCTAATTTAGTGGGGGAGGGGGGAGGGGTTTCCTTGAGCAGCTGTTTACATATATAAGGAATTTCATCCAGGTTGGTTAGTATCACCTGAGAAGGGTCTCGTCTTACACACACACACACACACACACACACACACACACGTTTTTAACCCATTGTGACTTTTTTTCCCTCCGTTATGACTTTTTTTCCACCATTTATGACATTTTTACCCGTTTTGACCTTTTTTTAACCACCATTTATATTTTTTTCCCATTATTACCTTTTTTTTTTTTTACTATTTTTGACATTTTCACTCATTTCACTGTTTATTTTTTTCAATCGGAAAATGTCTCGTCCACTCTAAATACTTACAATGACTCACTTACAAATTATGGACCACAACACTGTGTTTACAAGTACATTATGTGACACAAGTGTTTACAGCAAGGTACCACAACTGTTTACAACAAAGTGCCGAAACTGTTTACAAGACACCCAACTGTTTACAACAGGGTGCTGCAACTGTTTACAACAGGGTGCTGCAACTGTTTACAAGTACCACAACTGTTTACAACAGGGTGCTGCAACTGTTTACAACAGGGTGCTGCAACTGTTTACAAGTACCACAACTGTTTACAACAGGGTGCTGCAACTGTTTACAAGTACCACAACTGTTTACAACAGGGTGCTGCAACTGTTTACAAGTACCACAACTGTTTACACAGGTGCAACTGTTACAATCACACTGTTTCAAGGTGCAGCTACTGTTTACAAATACCACATCTGTTTACAATAGGGTGCAGCTAATGTTTACTAGTACCCCAACTGTTTAGAACAGGGTGCAGCTACTGTTTACTAGTACCACAACTGTTTACAACAGGGTGCAGCTACTGTTTACAAGTACCACAACTGTTTACAACAGGGTGCAGCTACTGTTTACAAGTACCACAACTGTTTACAACAGGGTGCTGCAACTGTTTACAATGTACCACAACTGTTTACAACAGGGTGCAGCTACTGTTTACAAGTACCACAACTGTTTACAACAGGGTGCAGCTACTGTTTACAAGTACCACAACTGTTTACAACAGGGTGCAGCTACTGTTTACAAGTACCACAACTGTTTACAACAGGGTGCAGCTATTGTTTACAAGCAGAGAGCACTTCTAACAGGAAACTGAAAGGTACCATCATAATTGTATCTAGACAAAGGGACAACAGAAGCAGACATTCCTTTGTTCTCGACTTCTCTTACTAAATTAACATGATCTCGAAAACAGAAAAATTCTAATTATAGACTGCTAAGTCAGGAGTCTTAAAATTATCACTTCTTTAAACGCGACCGTCTTCTTCAGAGCATATCCGGTAAGAAGCTTTTAAAGCAGATTATACGAACGATACAACAAGTCGCTTATATAACTGGGGAGTCTCAATTAAAAAAAAGTCTATATGAACGAAATATAATGTTTCCACACACACACACACACACACACACACACACACACACACACACACACACACACACACACACACACACACACACCTGCAACAACAACTAGGTGAGTACAACTAGGGGCCAGGAGCTTTGAATCGACCCCTGCAACCACAACTAGGTGAGTACATACACACAAAAAAAATCAGCATATCCTTTAAATTGTAAATCGCTAATAAACACAGTGATATAGAGATTTTAACGTGATATGAAGCAAAAAATCCTCATTGCTTTTATAAGAGCCTGACAGAATCCTAAATCAAGTATGGAGAAGGAGGAGTTGGCTTCATGAGCATGATTTTTAGTGGCTATTTAGATGAGTTTTGAACTGTGTTGAAGTTTGGTTGTACATTTGTATGGTTTTCGAAAGACGATGGATACGTCAGATCATTGTTTCCTGAATAATAATAATGAGAGGAAGGTGGAATTTAAGTTATATATTGACAGTGGCTAAATGAAAGTTAATAAATTTAAAGGGTTATTAACAAATATATGAAAAAAAGCTGACTAGAATGAAAGTAATGAAGAAACTCGGGAGGTCTGGTGTATCAGAGGTTGGTGGTTGTAAGAGGGTGGGTGCAGGAGGGAAGAGGAACGACTGATGGAATAATGAAGAGAAAAGGATGATGAGGAAGAAAAAGAGTTATTTTATGTAGATAAATGGTTCAGAGAACCGACAAGTTGGTAAATTAGACACATGTGCAACACTTGGGTATCTTTATTGGGGAAACGTTTCGCCACACAGTGGCTTCATCAGTCCATACAAAGGAGAACGGTGAAGAAGAGGAGGAGTTTGAGGTAATCAGTCCCTCAGCCTTGAGTCGATGTAATCAGTTCATTAATCTTGAAAAGAATACTTGCCTAACCTTTAGGCATGACCTACTTCCACGTTTGGATTTGTCAAATGTGACACCACCTGCGACTGCTGCACCTCACCTGCCTTCAGTATATAAGCTACTTCTTCGCACATATGCTGTATTCTTTTCAAGATTGATGGACTGATTACATCGACTCAAGGTTGAGGGACTGACCACCTCAAACTCCTCCTGTTCTTCACGATTCTCCTTTGTATGAACTGATGAAGCCACTGTGTGGCGAAACGTTTCCTCACTAAAGATACCCAAGTGTTGCACATTTATTAGTTATTATATGAATTTCTTTTTAAATTTAAAAAAGATATAAGGAAAGCAAAATATACAGAGAAGAAAAGACAGGTTAGTGGGGAGGGGGAATGAAAAAACACGTGGAACAATTAATAAACAATTATCATAATTTTTTTTTTAGGAATAATTAATGATATTGGCACAGCATCAAAGACGTGCTAACTTCAGGGGTTTGTAGAACTTTAGGGTCACACAGTGCTACATGGAGAAGGGGCACTAACTTCAGGAAGCTCCTGAACCTAGGAGAGTATGTGTTAGTTAAGCTTCGTGTTTGTACCACGACATACAGATATGCATCACCCTTGCAATTTTTTCTTCTATTCGGCAGTTCCGTTTATTAACTGTTTCTGTCCCTTCTTAAGCACCCATGAAGATATATCTTCAGGCCCTATTGCTTTTACGTGTGTGTGTGCGCTGAAGCTCAGTTATTACTGTATGCTGAAAGGTTTGATCCAAGGAATGGGAGGACAGATTCAGTTCCTTGCATCAAGAGCCCCTCAGTGGCATTCAGAACCTCCCTTGAGGAGGTGAGGTCGAGTTTTGGTTTTGTCTTCGATTTTTTAAGCTTCTGGCTTGTTTAGCTTTATCATACCTATTCCTAAAACTATGTAAGGAATGTGCCTCAGCTACTTGCACATCCACTTCAATCTTCTCCACAATATTGAGGCTGAAAATGTACTTCCTAACATCCCTGTGATTCACTGTATGTTTAGCCTCCATCTCTTCTCTTATTCTTGGCCTTGCACTTCAGATACGTTGTTTCTATCTGTCTTTTTTCATGTCCTTTTCTATCTGTACTTTTCATGTACGTAGTAATCATCTCTTGCCCAGTTCTTCTCAATTCCAGGTTCATCAGGTTCAGTTCTTTATCCTCCTTAAAGTTTGCACCCTAAATCCAACCTGGTTGTAAACTTTTGGACCTATTCAAGCTTCTGAAAGTATTGCATCAGGTGGAAGCTGAGTATTCTTTGACGGGCCTGACATAAGTGCATAATCCTAATGGATTCTTTATTCAGTTTCCTGAAGGACAGTCTGAGACTCGCCTGGCACAGGCTGACGACGTCATAGGGTTGACGTGCTTCCCGGGCTCTATACTGATTGTGATGTGTGTTCACGCGTGCTTTAACTGAAGGCTTGGTAGAGCCGGGGTGCAGGTGATAACAGTCTTGAAGCACAATCTGGTCTCCCCCGAGGTCCAGGCCAGCACACCGGCAGTCCACTGGGAACAACATTACAGTATACAGTCCTGTTTCACTAAATTATTCCCAGTTATATGTCTCTCTCTCTCTCTCTCTCTCTCTCTCTCTCTCTCTCTCTCTCTCTCTCTCTCATTAATATATACTGGGGCAACTTATTTGAGTGCATTATATTGTCTAGGTTGTTAGAAACTAGAGGGTTGTGTGTGTGTAAGTAGGAGCCTTGTGTTGCAGGCTGGGTGTTGCTGTGCTTCAGGCTTGGTGTTGCTGTGTTGTAGATTTGGTGTTGCTGTGTGTTACAAACTTAATGTTACTGCTTTTCTGTTGTGATCCAGGTTTGGTTTTCCTGGTCATAGCGGTGTTGCTCCTCACATTGTGTTACAAGCTTGGTGTTGCAGCTAAGTTTGTTATGTTTTAGACTTTGTGTTGCTGCTCATGTTGTTATGTTACAAGCTTCGTGTTGCTGCTTTGGTTGCAGTGTTGCAGGTTTTGTGTTGCTGTTCACGTAGTATGCAGGCTTAGTGTTGCTGCTCAGGTTGCTGTGTTGCAGGCTTAGTGTTGCTGCTCAGGTTGCTGTGTTGCAGGCTTGGTGTTACTGCTCATGGTGATGTGTTGCAAGCTTGATGTTGCTGCTCTGGTTGCTATGTTGCTGGTCATGTTGTGTTGCAGGTTTCGTATTACTGCTCAGGTTGCTGTGTTGCAGGCTTGGTGTTGCTGCTCATTTTGCTGTGTTGCAGGCTTGGTGTTGCTACTCATAGTGCTGTGTTGCAGGTTTGGTGATGCTGCTCATGGTGCTGTGTTGCAGGTTTGGTGTTGCTGGCCACGTCGTTGTGTTGCAGGCTTATCGTACCATATTTGCTGTGTAAGAGTACAAATGTCTATGTATATATTTGACTGATTAATGAAATGAATGAAATGAAGAATGCAGCTGAAATAGCATTCACCACCTGGAAACACACTTCCTTGTGGTGTTCAGCCACCTGAGGTGTGGTGTTCAGCCACCTGAGGTGTGGTGTTCAGCCACCTGAGGTGTGGTGTTCAGCCACCTGAGGTGTGGTGTTCAACCACCTGAGGTGTGGTGTTCAGCCACCTGAGGTGTGGTGTTCAGCCACCTGAGGTGTGGTGTTCAGTGTGTATTCCGTACTATTACGAGCTCAGCTACGAGTGAAAGTTTATTTAAGCACAGGTATACATAGATATACCTGGAAACACACTTCCTTGTGGTGTTCAGCCACCTGAGGTGTGGTGTTCAGCCACCTGAGGTGTGGTGTTCAGCCACCTGAGGTGTGGTGTTCAGCCACCTGAGGTGTGGTGAAAGTTTATTTAAGCACAGGTATACATAGATATACCTGGAAACACACTTCCTTGTGGTGTTCAGCCACCTGAGGTGTGGTGTTCAGCCACCTGAGGTGTGGTGTTCAGCCACCTGAGGTGTGGTGTTCAGCCACCTGAGGTGTGGTGTTCAACCACCTGAGGTGTGGTGTTCAGCCACCTGAGGTGTGGTGTTCAGCCACCTGAGGTGTGGTGTTCAGCCACCTGAGGTGTGGTGTTCAGTGTGTATTCCGTACTATTACGAGCTCAGCTACGAGTGAAAGTTTATTTAAGCACAGGTATACATAGATACATAGATACAATTATTACACATAGCAACATACATGTAAATTACCCAGGATAACCCAAAGAAGTCAGGCAAAGTAGCCAGAGATTCCCGCTGCTGAGTATCATGCCAAAAGAGCATAGTGCCACATCCGATGACGTGGCACTCGCAATGTCCATTGTAACTATACAAGTAATTTTGGATTCATATAGTGACTTAAGCTTAAATTAAATCAAATAATTCATGTTTAGCGCTAAACCCATGTGGGTCATTCACCACAAGACGTGGTGGAGGCTCGATCCTCCGTCCTCTGAGCGCGAGACAGACGTGTTTCCTATTTGTACTCACTTTAGATGTCAATAACTGAAGGTAAGTTATGGCAAGGTTCAGCAGGACAGCTTGCAGATCCAACTTTTTTCCCTGAAACAATATTGACAATAAAAATAATACGAGAGATAGCAGGAGCAGCCTGCTATTGTTGTGATATTATTGAGCCAACAACAACAACAGCTGACGATCAGCTGAGAGAATTCTTGGTCATGACTCGACTCTTCCTTTTGTGAGCTGGAATTACAGTTTTCCCTTTCAACCTTCCTTTCATCATCCCCCTCCCATCCCCCTCCATCTCTCTCTCTCTCTCTCTCTCTCTCTCTCTCTCTCTCTCTCTCTCTCTCTCTCTCTCTCTCGCATACAAGGATGAGGTTCACTTGCGTGGATTCTGGCTCGGTTCTTCAGTATTGAGGTTTGTTTATAAACAAGTGAAAAGCGTATTTTCAGTATCTCTTTGAAGGGAGTTTGTTTGACAGTGTGTTGTGGTGTGTTTGGTGTTTGACCGTGTTCTTGTGTTTGGATGTGCTTTGTCCTGGGCTGTACGTATTCTTTTGTGCCTGGGTGCGTTGTATTGTGTCCGGACGTATTTCATGTCTGACCGTGTTGCTTAATTAATGTCTGAATGTATCGTTTTGTGTCCGGACGTATTGTTCCGTATCTGACCATATTGTTTATTGTCTATATTTATTTCATTTCTGGACGCATTGATTCTTATCTGGACGAATTGTTACGTGTATGGACATATTATTTCGTGTCTAAACGTATTGTTAATTGTCTGGACGTATTGTTAATTGTCTGGACGTATTATTTCGTGTCTGAACGTATTGTTTCTTTTCTGGACGCATTTTTTTATCTGGACGTATTGTTTCTTGTAAGAACGTATTGTTTTTGTCTGGATATATTGTTTTATGTCTGGATGTGTTGTCTTGTGTCTGGACATGTTGCCATGTGTTTGTACGTGTTATAGGTAGCCAGGATGTTCATGGACGTGTTTGGATGTGTTGCGTCGACGTGTCTAGACGTACGTAATCGTCTTGTCGGAACACGGAAAAAAATGCAATTTTGTGACTCGTTCTGACGTGTAAAAGTGTGTTGTTATGCGTCTTCCGGGGCTCTCTCGTGTTTATTTAGACTGGTGAAGGAAGCAGGTATTCATGGACCCGTGCCGGTATGCATACCAAACCTCACTTCCTTCACCGTGATGGTGGCGGGTAGTACTGTGGTATAAACACTCCCCTCTCCTCTCCTCTCCTCTCCTCTCCTCTCCTCTCTCTCTCTCTCTCTCTCTCTCTCTCTCTCTCTCTCTCTCTCTCTCTCTCTAGCAACGAAGTCAAAATTTTCATATATGACGTGATGAAACCCAACAAAAAATATCGACACTGCAATAATAATATTGACTGAAAAAAACTTATACAGCTAATAAAAACGTATAACTTATTTTATACACCTGACACACCAGCCACATTGATCCCTCTCGTAAGATATTTTTCAACTCGTAAATGAAACCGGGCGCTGCCTCTGTCTTATCTGTTACGCCTAATTTATATATTTTAAGGGGCACTTTTGATCCCCCATCCTCTCCCTCACTCTTCTTAATCCTCTACAATTGTGTCCTCTTATCCAATAGTCTGATGATAGACATTCTACAGAGTTATTTTCCTATAACTTTTATACTCTAAGTTTTTTTTTTTCGTTAGAATGAACTATGTTTTTTTTTGCTTCACTTGTGAGGTGGCGTCTCTACCTTCATCGGTACATTCAGGAAATACATCGATCATGTCATTGTTATATTCCCAGTTCCTTTCATCGTCTCGGTCTCCCCCAGTTCCTCCGCCTGTATCTCCTAGCATGACATCTCCGTGAGAGATATCTCCTACTACCTTTAATCTTCTACATTTAAAAATTCCTCAGAATTTTATCTCTATTTCTAATACGTCTACTTTCCACTTTCCACTGTTGACTTCCTTCCCTTATTTATTTCTTAACAAAAACTTATTCGTCCACAAAATTTTACGGTGATTTACGTATTCTCTCATTTGTTTTACTTTCGCAATTCTCCATTCTTCTCTTGACCTCGCTTCTCCATATACTCTGCCTTTCATATATTCCTTTTATATTGTAAAACTTTTATATGGTAGCTTTTTTCTTTATAGTTTTTAAATTATCATTCGAGCAATGCTTCCCCTTCCCTCCTGCACCAGCGCCTCTATAACCACAGACTCTTCCCTCCTGCACCCTCCCCTCTATAACCACAGACTCTTCCCTCTTGCACCCTCCCCTCTATAACCACAGACTCTTCCCTCCTGCACCCTCCCCTCTATAACCACAGACTCTTCCCTCCTGCACCCTCCTCTCTATAACCACAGACTCTTCCCTCCTGCACCTGCTCCTCTATAACCACAGACTCTTCCCTCCTGCACCCACTCCTCTATAACCACAGACTCTTCCCTCCTGCACCCACTCCTCTATAACCACAGACTCTTCCCTCCTGCACCCGCTCCTCTATAACCACAGACTCTTCCCTCCTGCACTCGCTCATCTATAACCACAGACTCTTCCCTCCTGCACTCTCCCCTCTATAACCATAGACTCTTCCCTCCTGCACCAGCGCCTCTATAACCACAGACTCTTCCCTCCTGCACCCGCCCCTCTATAACCACAAACTCTTCCCTCCTGCACCCGCCCCTCTATAACCACAGACTCTTCCCTCTGCACCCGCCCCTCTATAACCACAGACTCTTCCCTCCTGCACCCGCCCCTCTATAACCACAGACTCTTCCCTCCTGCACCCGCCCCTCTATAACCACAGACTATTCCCTCCTGCACCCGCCCCTCTTTAACCACAGACTCTTCCCTCCTGCACCCGCCCCTCTATAACCACAGACTCTTCCCTCCTGCACCTGCTCCTCTATAACCACAGACTCTTCCCTCCTGCACCCACTCCTCTATAACCACAGACTCTTCCCTCCTGCACCCGCTCCTCTATAACCACAGACTCTTCCCTCCTGCACTCGCTCCTCTATAACCACAGACTCTTCCCTCCTGCACTCTCCCCTCTATAACCATAGACTCTTCCCTCCTGCACCAGCGCCTCTATAACCACAGACTCTTCCCTCCTGCACCCGCCCCTCTATAACCACAAACTCTTCCCTCCTGCACCCGCCCCTCTATAACCACAGACTCTTCCCTCTGCACCCGCCCCTCTATAACCACAGACTCTTCCCTCCTGCACCCGCCCCTCTATAACCACAGACTCTTCCCTCCTGCACCCGCCCCTCTATAACCACAAACTCTTCCCTCCTGCACCCACCCCTCTATAACCACAAACTCTTCCCTCCTGCACCCGCCCCTCTATAACCACAAACTCTTCCCTCCTGCACCCGCCCCTCTATAACCACAGACTCTTCCCTCCTGCACCCGCCCCTCTATAACCACAGACTCTTCCCTCCTGCACCCGCCCCTCTATAACCACAAACTCTCCCTGCACACTCGTGCACTGCATTCTTAACGATACCATTCCTCTTCATTCCCCTCATTAATTTTTATCACCCCACTTAGCTTTTCTTGCAGCAGTTGCTCACATCTCATTAATTCATTCACTTATGCTTCTCTTTTATCCAGTGACACAATTTTTCCATGTACTCTACTGTGCCTCCCTCGTACTCTGACTTGAGCGACCACATACATCAGTCTGTGAAATATATGCAGTGGGTCTGCATCACCGTGCTATGTACCAACTTATAGCGCAGTCAAATGGCAATCAAAGATGGGGAATACAGTTTACATGGGAAGATAAGTTTTTGTTTTAACATATATTCCCACCACCCGATCGTTTATACTATTATATACAATATGTACAATGTTCAGAGGCCAATTAAACGCTATAGTGAATAGAGTTTGGAGAGTGAATATGAAAACATTCATTGCTATAGCTATAACACATTCATAAGGAAAGATGGATCTGGTATGATGCGAGCCATCCCGAGGTACGTGAGGGTCTGGTGGTTTGGACTGTTCCTAGGTGTGAGGTAACCTCACTCAGGCTGTCCACCCTCACTCTGCTGTGTCACACAGCTCCAGCACCTAGTTAACCAACTCGTACTAGGATGGTGCACCTCCTGGCAAGCAATGACCAGCCGTGCCTAGAGTGGGAAAGTGGTTTTGTATGGCGCACTTTGAATATAAAACGAATTCTCTAACATGGTTCAAAATTTCCTGAACATTCGTTTAACACCTATCCGAATTTTTTCTGTCTTCTCTGCTCCCCTCTCACTTCCAGGCATATACACACTTATCATAACCCACTTCTCACATCTCACTTTTATTCTAAACTAAGCATTCACTTGAATTTAAATAGTTATACCCCGTTTCTTTCTTTCTACAAGTGTCTGTTTAATATCACCACTACTTCTTTATCTCTTATTATCTCAGATGCACCTAATACAATTCCGTGTTACTTCATATTCAAAATCTTCCTTTCACCTCTTGCCTTGTTCTAATTATGCTTCACTAAATGTTAGGGAAATTCTATTAATTTCTTTCATAATAGTAACACTTAGCACTTTCTTAACATCCATATTACAGCCAAACACATTAAAACAACCCAATTTCAACATCTTTTATTTTTTATTAATTGCATACAGCAATAGCGGGTTACCATTCGCTCGTTTCCGGAACGATCTTTGTCGAGTCTGTTGAAGCTGCAAGAAGATATGTGCCACACTCTTCACCATGATACAAAAAAGGGCTAATTCCTCTCTTTCCTGACTTTAGCCTCTAGAGTGGCCCTCCTGGCACTGTTTACCTTAACGAGTCAGTAAGGCTGGTGTTTCGGGACGCTGGAGTCTCTCTGCTCCAGGTGTACCATTCTTCTCACGGGGTTCTCTCCTAATTAAAAAAAAAACCAGCATCTCTTTCGACATAAATGGTGGTAATATTTCCCGGTTGGTCTCAACTTATTGCAGCAAACAACCATGACCTGGAACTAATCGCGGGGAGTGAACAATTGTCTTTCACCTGTTTAGTTTGCCATGTTATTAGCCATGGTAGCAGCGAGATGGAATTGAAAGCAAGCTGATAGCATCAACTGTTGAAAGCGTTCAATAAACAAAGTGCTTTGCAATCCTGCAACATCAACATATGAGTCTCTGTTGCCTCTCGTCCAGCATATCCAGTTCCACTGTCTTTCACTCTCCCACAGCAATGACGTGATGTATGAGCTGTCATTTTGGTGTTCCTCTCATTTAACTTGAAAAAGCTCGTCCCGGGCAAGGCGCTGTCCACAATAAAAGCTGCCTTTCTATTTTTTTCTCTTCACAATGTTGTCTGCACTGCTCACCGTAAGTCTGTTGTGTGGTGGCTGATGGCATCACTGTGCCAAGAACACTGTGCCAAGAACTTCAACAGACTGGAGCCAGATAGCCCACTGTTGACAAACGTGGACAGAACCGTCGATGAGCCGGCTGTTGTTAGGACAACGTTTCCCTCTGTGTAGAAATTTATCATTTCTTGATAAAGTTTTACTCAGAGCGAAACGTTATTCTAGTAAAAGTTGGCTCTACAGCGCGTGTGTTTTCCTGATCACTTGTACAGAACACTTGTGCGGAACACTTTTACGGAACACGTGTACAGAACACTCGCACGGAACACTTGGACGGAACACGTGTACAGAACACTCGCACGGAACACTTGGACGGAACACGTGTACAGAACACTCGCACGGAACACTTGGACGGAACACGTATGCACCAGAGACAGAGAGATCGACGTCAATTGATTCATTATCGCGCTCTTGTGATCTATTATTCATGTTTGGCATATTCTTACGTAATATCCCTTAATGGTTCATGTTGCTACATAATACTACTGCCAGTCTTCCTGTAGTGGGTTCGAATCCTGCTGAGTGCAATCTTTCTCTGTATATACCCGTGAAAGTTATATATATATATATATATATATATATATATATATATATATATATATATATATATATATATATATATAGGAGAGGAGAGTTATTAAATGGAGAGTTAGAGGTATCGGGAAGATGGAGGGAATATTTTGAGGAGTTGTTAAATGTTGATGAAGACAGGGAAGCTGTGATTTCGTGTATAGGGCAAGGAGGAATAACATCTTGTAGGAGTGTGGAAGAGCCAGTTGTGAGTGTAGGGGAAGTTCGTGAGACAGTGAGTAGAATGAAAGGGGGTAAGGCAGCTGGGATTGATGGGTTAAAGGTAGAAATGTTAAAAGCAGGCGGAGATATAGTTTTGGAGTGGTTGGTGCTATTATTTAATACATGTATAGAAGAGGGTAAGGTACCTAGGGACTGGCAGAGAGCGTGTATTGTTCCTTTGTATAAAGGCAAAGGGGACAAAAGAGAGTGCAAAAATTATAGGGGAATAAGTCTGTTGAGTATACCAGGTAAAGTGTATGGTAGAGTTATTATTGAAAGACGGAGAGCAGAATAGCAGATGAACAAGGTGGCTTTAGGAAAGGTAGGGGGTGTGTAGACCAAGTGTTTGCAGTAAAACATATAGGTGAACAGTATTTGGATAAGGGTAAAGAGGTTTTTGTGGCATTTATGGATTTGGAAAAGGCGTATGATAGGGTGGATAGGGGGGCAATGTGGCAGATGTTGCAGGTGTATGGAATAGGAGGTAGGTTACTGAAAGCAGTGAAGAGCTTTTATGAGGATAGTGAGGCTCAGGTTAGAGTGTGTAGGAGAGAGGGAGATTATTTCTCGGTAAAAGTAGGCCTTAGACAAGGATGTGTGATGTCACCGTGGTTGTTCAATATATTTATAGATGGGGTTGTAAGAGAAGTGAATGCGAGGGTCTTGGCAAGAGGTGTGGGGTTAAAAGACAAAGAATCAAATACAAAGTGGGAGTTGTCACAGTTGCTTTTTGCTGATGACACTGTGCTTTTGGGAGATTCTGAAGAGAAGTTGCAGAGGTTGGTGGATGAATTTGGTAAGGTATGTAAAAGAAGAAAATTGAAAGTGAATATAGGAAAGAGTAAGGTGATGAGGATAACAAAAAGATTAGGTGACGAAAGATTGGATATCAGATTGGAGGGAGAGAGTATGGAGGAGGTGAATGTATTCAGATATTTGGGAGTGGACATGTCAGCAGATGGGTCTATGAAGGATGAGGTGAATCATAGAATTGATGAGGGGAAAAGGGTGAGTGGTGCACTTCGGAGTCTGTGGAGACTAAGAACTTTGGCCATGGAAGTAAAGAGGGAAATGTATGAGAGTATAGTTATACCAACACTCTTATATGGGTGTGAAGCATGGGTGATAAATGTCGCAACGAGGAGAAGGCTGGAGGCAGTGGAGATGTCATGTCTGAGGTCAATGTGTGGTGTGAATATAATGCAGAGAATTCGGAGTTTGGAAATTAGGAGGAGGTGCGGGATTACCAAAACTATTATCCAGAGGGCTGAGGAGGGGTTGTTGAGGTGGTTCGGACATGTAGAGAGAATGGAACGAAACAGAATGACCTCGAGAGTGTATAAATCTGTAGTGGAGGGAAGGCGGGGTAGGGGTCGGCCTAGGAAAGGTTGGAGGGAGGGGGTAAAAGAGGTTTTGTGTGCGAGTGGCTTGGATTTCCAGCAAGCATGCGTGTGCGTATTTGATAGGAGTGAATGGAGACAAATGGTTTTTAATACTTGACGTGCTGTTGGAGTGTGAGCAAAGTAACATTTATGAAGGGATTCAGGGAAACCGGCAGGCCGGACTTGAGTCCTGGAGATGGGAAGTACAGTGTCTGCACTCTGAAGGAGGGGTGTTAATGTTGCAGTTTTATAACTGTAGTGTAAAGCACCCCTCTGGCAAAACAGTGATAGAGTGAATGATGACGAAAGTTTTTCTTTTTCGGGCCACCCTGCCTTGGTGGGAATCGGCCGATGTGTTAATAAAAAAATAATATATATATATATATATATATATATATATATATATATATATATATATATATATATATATATAACTTTCATGGGAATTATTTACTAGACTTTCAGACTTGAAATGTTGAAAAAATAATAATTGCCCTTGATTATTGAGCTGATTTATTTACTTAAATTTACTTAATTTCAGCAAATAATTTTACGTAAAGAAAATACTCACATGCTTTGCCTTGAATAATTTTATCCAAGTAATTCATCTATGTAATTTGGCCTAAATAATCTCATAATTCTAGCCAATCATCCGACATCATAACTTAGTTAAAGGCAGGTTGAGGCCTAACTCCTGGGCCCATTATATGCCTATGCAACTATTCCATCACCACAGGTTCGTCCATTAAATCCAATCATTTGTATCACAAATTTTCGTTCACTGATTTCTTAACGTTATGTTTCAGATACCAGCCTGTGAGAAGCCGATACCTCAGACACGACGAGACTGTACAGGTGAGGTGATCAGGGCACACATGTCTAGGGTACATCTACAGGTGTTGAAGTGAGAGGCGTGAAGTTGAGTGGTCGGGATACAGTGTTGAGGTGAGGCTGGATGGTCGTGTGCAGGTGTTGAGATGAGTAGTATGAGGCTGAGTGGTCGTGTGCAGGTGTTCAGGTGAGACTGGATAGTCTGCAGAGGTGTTGAGATGAATAGTGTAAGGCTGGATGGTAGTGTACAGGTGTTGAGGTGAGGCTGGGTAGTGGTGTACAGGTGTTGAGGTGAGGCTGGGTGGTGGTGTACAGGTGTTGAGGTGAGGCTGGGTGGTGGTGTACAGGTGTTGAGGTGAGGCTGGGTAGTGGTGTACAGGTGTTGAGGTGAGGCTGGGTAGTGGTGTACAGGTGTTGAGGTGAGGCTGGGTGGTGGTGTACAGGTGTTGAGGTGAGGCTGGGTGGTGGTGTACAGGTGTTGAGGTGAGGCTGGGTGGTGGTGTACAGGTGTTGAGGTGAGGCTGGGTAGTGGTGTACAGGTGTTGAGGTGAGGCTGGGTGGTGTACAGGTGTTGAGGTGAGGCTGGGTAGTGGTGTACAGGTGTTGAGGTGAGGCTGGGTGGTGGTGTACAGGTGTTGAGGTGAGGCTGGGTAGTGGTGTACAGGTGTTGAGGTGAGGCTGGGTAGTGGTGTACAGGTGTTGAGGTGAGGCTGGGTGGTGGTGTACAGGTGTTGAGGTGAGGCTGAGTGGTGGTGTACAGGTGTTGAGGTGAGGCTGGGTAGTGGTGTACAGGTGTTGAGGTGAGGCTGGGTGGTGGTGTACAGGTGTTGAGGTGAGGCTGGGTAGTGGTGTACAGGTGTTGATAGTATTGTACTATAAGCTATGATATTACGGAAACCTAACAAGCACATTATTATTATCAGCATTAATAATAATAATAATAATAATATTATTATTATTATTATTATTATTAATATAATAATAATAATAATAATAATAATAATAATAATAATAATAATAATAATAATAATAATAATAATAATAATAATAATAATAATAATAATAATAATAATAACAATAACAATAATATTGTTGTTGTTAACCACTATGAAGTTATACAGTATTAAATATTCATTTCGAGTATGTGATGAATAAATTATGTTAGTGAATATATGTTGGTTACCCCTGCCTGTTCACTCATGGTGAGTGCGCGCGCACACACGCACACACACACACACACACACACACAGGAGAAAGACCTTGGAGTGAGTATAACGCCAAGCACGTCTCCGGAGGCACACATCAACCAGATAACTGCGGCAGCATATGGGCGACTGGCAAACCTAAGATTAGCGTTCCGTTACCTTAACAAGGAATCGTTCAAGACACTGTATACCGTGTACGTCAGGCCCATACTAGAATATGCAGCACCAGTCTGGAACCCACACCTGGTCAAGCACGTAAGGAAACTAGAGAAAGTGCAAAGGTTTGCGACAAGGTTAGTTCCACAACTCAGGGGTCTGTCTTATGAAGAAAGGCTGAGGGAAATAGGACTAACAACACTGGAAGAAAGAAGGGTCAGAGGAGACATGATAACGACATACAAAATACTGCGGAGAATTGACAAGGTAGACAGTGACAGGATGTTCCAGAGAGGGAACACAGAAACAAGGGGACACAACTGGAAGCTGAAGACTCAGATGAGTCAAAGGGATGTTAGGAAGCATTTCTTCAGCCACAGAGTAGTCAGGAAGTGGAATAGTCTAGAGAAAGATATAGTGGAGGCAGGAACCATACATAGTTTTAAGACAAGGTATGATAAAGCTCATGGAGCAGGGAGAGCAGAGACCCAGTAGCAGACAGCGAAGAGGCGGGGCCAGGAGCTGAGTCTCGACCCCTGCAACCACAATTAGGTGAGTACAATTAGGGTGAGTACACACACACACACACACACACACACACACTGGAGATTAACTCACAAAATGAGAGAGCACTCAAGGCAGCAAGGAAAACCCTTCCACTGGATCAGTTTTATATCTCGAGGAAGAGAGAGAGAAAGATAGAGTGAGAGAGAGAGAGAGAGAGAGAGAGAGAGAGAGAGAGAGAGAGAGAGAGAGAGAGAGAGAGAGAGACGCTGGAGTGTGGAGCATCAGATTCAGTAAAGTAAGTAAAGTTAATTTTATTTCTTTGCAATTATACATAGATATTGGTAGTTACAATCATAAACTGAAGTGCCAGGAGAGCCACTGGCATGCCATGGCATTATGGGCAGCTTAATCTAATGACTTATAAACTATGTACATAATACTAGAGAAATTTATTGAGTTTATTCTAGTTATATATTTTATTTAAAATTACAATATGATGATATTATACTGTTAAAATGACAATATGATGATATTACATTGTAACAAGTGTTTAGGAGGATGGTAATATAAACTAGAGATTATCTTAAGGAAAATAACATTGAGCATTTTTGAAAGTAGTTTACAGTATGAGTATTTAGTTTAGGGTGAGTAGGTGGTTTTTGAGAAGAGTCTTAAATTGATTTTCAGACAAGGTTATCTTAATATTTACTGGTAATGAATTCCAGAGTCTGAGAATAATCAGCGGGGTCCCCCAACGACCCATATATTAATGACTGTTCTTAAAATATGAAAATGATCTGCCATGTTTATGAAACCATTGAGAAGACTGACAAGACTTGAAGACGGTGACATGATATGAGATGATTGAGAACATTAAGACACATGTGCAACAGTTTTTGCCTACACCTGTGCAACGTTTTGCTTACACAGTAGCCTTCTTCAGTCAAATACAGAGGGAGCAGTAGTAATGAAATAAAGATGATGTAATCAGTCCATCATCCTTAGAGAAAAAGTATTTGAGGTGGTCAGTCCCTCAGCCTGGAGAGAAGTTCAGCTCCATGGTCTTTAATGTTATGAAGCCGAAGCATGAGAACGGAGTCTTAAATACTGTCGAAGGTGAGGTGGAAGATCTCGAAGACGTTGTAGGGGACGGGATGTGACCTGACCTAACTTGGTTGGGTTATTGACTTAAGCCTGTAGGAGACCTGGACTTGCCTCGCATGGGCCAGTAGGCCTGCTGCAGTGTTCCTTTTTTCTTATGTTCTTAAGTAAGAAGGCAGGTTCATTTGGAATTCAACCCTTCTCACTCATAACTAGTAGATACGCCATGAAGAATGGAAGATGTTATCTGTACCAAGAAGCCTGGTCACAGACTGGGCCGCGGGGGCGTTGACCCCCGAAACCCTCTCCAGGTATACTCCAGGTATACCGTTGTGTTACAGTGTCCAACAGTATTGTTGGAAATTGTATAAAATACTGACAAGTTGAAGATTAAGACATGTGTTTCAATCTTCAATGTCAACAGCGTATGTGAGGCTAACATATCTTAGAATTGCCTTCAGAAACCTCAGTAAAGAAGTCTTCAGCACACTGTAATGTCGTGAAGGATTCCATACTGAGGCTTCTGAAGTATGTCATACCTATTTTAGAATATACAGCGCTTTCAAAAACGTGAGAAAGAAAAGGTGTTTGCAACAAGGCTGGCTCCAAAACTGAGAGGATTGAGGTACGAAAGGATTAAAACATTGAAGGTGATAACTTTAGAAGAGAGAAGAACCAGTGGAATAAGATAGTCAGAGGTTTCGATAGAATAGACATTGACAAATTGTTTCAAACTCTCTGCGCTGGGGCAAGAGAATATAGATTGGAAGCTAAGAACATACATAATGTACAGAGATGTTGTGAAATATTTCTTCAGTCTTATGGTGGTAAACGAGTGGAAATAATCAGATGAGGAGGTGGTCTACCTGCCTACCTACCTGAAGGTCGTCCGAGGGTCAGCGCCCCCGCGGTCCAGTCCTTGACCAGGAGATAATCTCCGAATACATGATAGCGCCCAAGAGGCCACGAACCTATAAATGCCGGCCAATTTTTGAGGTGAGGCTGGGATGTCTGCTGAGTCTTTGCCCTTGTAATTTAGTAAACACACACACAGTTTCAGAGATGGGACACACCAACAAAGAGTCACAGCTGGAAGTTGAAAATTCAAATAAGTCACAGAGATGTTAGGAAGTATTTCTTAAGTCATAGAGATGTCAGGAAGTGGAAACAATCTGGAGAGTGATGTAGTGGAGGCAGGATCCATACACAGCTTTAAGAAGAGGCTCGATAAAGGTCAGGGAAAAGGGAGAGAGTGGACCTAGTAGCGATCAACGAAGAGTCGGGGTCAAGAGCTATGATTCGACCCTTGCAACCACATATGTGAGTAATAGGTGAGCACACACACACACACACACACATACGCCCCCGGTGGCCTAGTGGGTAAAGCTCTTGCTTCATGCACGGAGGGGCCGGGTTCAATTCCCGGTGGGGCAGAAACATTTCAAAGTGTTTCCTTACATACACATACACACACACATATATACAACAGGCCTAGTGTCTAATAGACATGTGCCTAGAACAAAATGGTAACTAACTAACACACACACACACACGCACACACACACACACACACACAGGTTTGATAAAGCTCATGGAGCAGGGAGAGAGAGGACCTAGTAGCAATCAGTGAAGAGGCGGGGCCAGGAGCTATGAATCGACCCCTGCAACCACAAATAGGTGAGTACATACATACATACAGCACAATGAAAGCTTGGATTATTATTAATATATTATTATTATTATTATTATTATTATTATTATTATTATTCTAATTTTCTCTTCTATAAGTCATGGTTAAAGCTGGCTATGATAAGTTCACATTGGTGTTTTTCTTTACAAGCAGCTTGAGTTTATTGATGAAGAGGTAAGTTCTGTACTTTTAACATTTTCTCATACTTGTTATGCCAGATGATTTTGACATTTTTTTAAATCTTTCTATATTTTGTATAGATTTCCCCCCCTGTATTCTAATTCTCTTCTTTTTTCTTTATTTTTCTTCGTTCATCGTGTACTAATACATTTTTATACGTGGTCTTTTTTTTTTTTTTACTTTATTTTCTTTACTGCCTCTTCTCCTGCACTGCCTCTCCTCCTGCACTGTCTCTCCTCCTGCACTGTCTCTTATCTGTCTCCTCACCGCCTCATTTTCTTCCCTGAAGTATAGATTTTATCAAGACCATATCTGAGGAGAGCGAGGCAGAGG
The DNA here is from genome assembly GCA_009830355.1 of Cherax destructor. NCBI lineage: Eukaryota > Metazoa > Arthropoda > Malacostraca > Decapoda > Parastacidae > Cherax > Cherax destructor. The sequence continues at coordinate 115,173 of WNWK01003500.1, forward strand.
TCGCGAGAGCTGGCTGACTCCACCTCCTGTGTCCCGACCTCTACTGTGTCCCGACCCTCCACTGTGTCCCGACCCTCCACTGTGTCCCGACCCTCCACTCTGTCCCGACCCTCCACCGTGTCCTGACCCTCCACTGTGTCCCGACCCTCTGAAGGCCGCGGGTGCGGGGGGGGTTGGTGAGTCTTCACCCCTTCCCTTCTTCATTACTTCCTATTGGTTCTGCTAAATCAAAATAATCGAAAAATTCTCCCCCTCACCATTGTGATGTAGGGTTCTCTGTATTTATTGTTTTTCATTTGCATAAACAGGAGAGTTGTTTGATCTTGTGATTTACGTGTTCCTCTCACTGTCCTGGCACTGTTGCAGAGCAGCAGTGCCGGGGCAACGTTTTGCCCAGTTTGGATTATTTTTTTTCAATTCTTGACTTGATAGAGAGAATTATTATTACTATAATCAAAACTAAGCGCTAAACTACCGGGGTTATATAGCGTTCATAGAAACTTTGTTCCATGAAAAGGTTGTCTTACGACGCGTCGTTTCTTCTCTATTGTACGTCATTGAGACCCATACTTGTGACGTACCTTTCTTACGTTACATTAACTCATTCAACGTAAAATCAGACATATATATATATATATATATATATATATATATATATATATATATATATATATATATATATATATATATATATATATATATATATATATATATATATATATAAGATATGAAAAAGGCACTCCACTTCTAGTTTTTAGGTTGAGTTTTTGTGTCATCCTGGGATAAAAGACAGCGGCCCTGAGACACGACCAAGAAAGAAGAAATTCGTTTTGAGTCCGCCTTTTGTTGATTTTTTTTAATGTTGAATGAAATCGGCAATTGGACCCAGGTGACCCTGCCCCCGGGCAGCCGCGGCCACAGGGGCATTAAATTTCAATCAGAATTTGGACAATAAAATGGTCGATGTCCTGAACAATTCGTGAAAGTCTATTTTCACGTTAATAACTTTCACGATTTGTCTTACTTTATTTTTAATGTTGGTGGGAAAAATCGGTCAATAAAAATGGTGTTTTTGCAATAAACGAAACGATTAACTACGCTCTTAAAGGGACCGCTTCATTGGTCACTAAGCAACCCCATTTTACAGCCTTCGTTTTTTAAGTGATTTCAAACGTCAGTTTCTGAACGTTCTCTGCAGGTAAGAAATTTGTCCTTTTATTTTAGTGTAGGCTTAGTGTGAGGATGGTACATCACTAGTGTGTGCATGGTATATCACTAGTGTGTGCACGGTACATCACTAGTGTGAGCACGGTACATCACTAGTGTGTGCACGGTACATCACTAGTGTGAGCACGGTACATCACTAGTGTGAGCACGGTACATCACTAGTGTGAGGATGGTATATCACTAGTGTGAGCACGGTACATCACTAGTGTGAGCACGGTACGTCACTGTTGTGAGGATGGTACATCACTGTTGTGAGGATGGTACATCACTAGTGTGAGCACGGTACATCACTAGTGTGAGGATAATACATCACTAGTGTGAGCACGGTACATGACTAGTGTGAGCACGGTACATCACTAGTGTGAGGATGGTACATCACTAGTGTGAGCACGGTACATCACTAGTGTGAGGATGGTATATCACTAGTGTGTGCACGGTACATCACTAGTGTGAGGATGGTATATCACTAGTGTGAGGATGGTACATCACTAGTGTGAGGATGGTACATCACTAGTGTGAGCACGGTACGTCACTGTTGTGAGGATGGTACATCACTGTTGTGAGGATGGTACATCACTAGTGTGAGCACGGTACATCGCTGTTGTGAGGATGGTACATCACTGCTGTGAGGATGGTACATCACTGTTGTGAGGATGGTACATCACTAGTGTGAGCACGGTACATCACTGTTGTGAGGATGGTACATCACTGCTGTGAGGATGGTACATCACTGCTGTGAGGATGGTACATCACTGTTGTGAGGATGGTACATCAATGCTGTGAGGATGGTACATCACTAGTGTGAGCACGGTACATCACTGTTGTGAGGATGGTACATCACTGTTGTGAGCACGGTACATCACTGTTGTGAGGATGGTACATCGCTGTTGTGAGGATGGTACATCACTGCTGTGAGCACGGTACATCACTGTTGTGAGGATGGTACATCACTGCTGTGAGGATGGTACATCACTAGTATGAGGATGGTACATCACTAGTATGAGGATGGTACATCACTAGTATGAGGATGGTACATCACTAGTATGAGGATGGTACATCACTGTTGTGAGGATGGTACATCACTGTTGTGAGGATGGTACATCACTAGTGTGAGGATGGTACATCACTGTTGTGAGGATGGTACATCACTAGTGTGAGGATGGTACATCACTAGTATGAGGATGGTACATCACTGTTGTGAGGATGGTACATCACTGTTGTGAGGATGGTACATCACTAGTGTGAGGATGGTACATCACTGTTGTGAGGATGGTACATCACTGCTGTGAGGATGGTACATCACTAGTATGAGGATGGTACATCACTGTTGTGAGGATGGTACATCACTGTTGTGAGGATGGTACATCACTAGTGTGAGGATGGTACATCACTGTTGTGAGGATGGTACATCACTAGTGTGAGGATGGTACATCACTGTTGTGAGGATGGTACATCACTGTTGTGAGGATGGTACATCACTGTTGTGAGGATGGTACATCACTAGTGTGAGGATGGTACATCACTGTTGTGAGGATGGTACATCACTGTTGTGAGGATGGTACATCACTGTTGTGAGGATGGTACATCACTGCTGTGAGGATGGTACATCACTGTTGTGAGGATGGTACATCACTGTTGTGAGGATGGTACATCACTGTTGTGAGGATGGTACATCACTGCTGTGAGGATGGTACATCACTAGTATGAGGAAGGTACATCACTGTTGTGAGGATGGTACATCACTGTTGTGAGGATAGTACATCACTGCTGTGAGGATGGTACATCACTGTTGTGAGGATGGTACATCACTGTTGTGAGGATGGTACATCACTGTTGTGAGGATGGTACATCACTGTTGTGAGGATAGTACATCACTGCTGTGAGGATGGTACATCACTAGTATGAGGATGGTACATCATATTTCTAGGGTTAATGACAGGGCTCATCGAGCTGGGTCAGGGCTTGAGATGAGTCGTCTTCCACGGTCTTGTACCTTCTTAAGAAGTTAGAGATGGTATGTGGAGCAGACCATCCAAGATTGTGATTCATACTCACGGTGGGAGAAAACATGTTCTTCGTGTAAACTTTTGCTATCACTGCTGCCGAACACGTGCCAGACATGTCTTAGCACTAAATTTCTCGGCTATCTTTGTTTGCAAGTTTCACCAATGTCTTCACAAACATTGTGGAGCCAAATTTCAACCTCAGTATATCAACAACGTCCCTGAAGACTTATTTTATTTCCATTAATCTCGCTCAAGTTCCAGTAATAATGACATTCTCTCCGGTGATTATCTTCATATATATTTTTCTCAATTACAAATGTAATCTACAATTGTTTGCGGGGGAAGGGATGTCTTTTTTCCCCTTTAAAGGAATGTTAGTGCACTCACCTGCAGCGCCATCGGCGCAGGTATACTCTATAACCATTATCAAAGAGCACTACCTCGTGAAACGTTGGCACAGGTTAAACGACTTACAGACTTCCCTCAGGAACTTCACTAGACTTCCGTTAGGAACTTCACTAGACTTCCATCAGGAACTTCACTAGACTTCCATCAGGAACTTCACTGAGTATTGACTCAGACGCAGATTGGAGCCAAGGTACTACTGGTTGTAGTATTGTCAGAATGAAGCAGTTAAACACTCGTTCGAAGAGACTACCAATATCGTTACCACAACAGTTTGACAATTCAGGTCAACCTTCTAGACTGCAGGTTTTTTTAACCGGGAGTATCCATACCCCATGGTGGGTATGGGAACCGAATAATGAGTGGTATGGGAACCAAATAATGGGGGTATGGAACTCGATCTCTGAATAGTTTAAAAAAAAGTTGTTAGCTTAGAATAAACTATCAGGTGTTCTGTTGCTAGCAATCCATGGGCACATGTTTCGGCAATCCATTTGGGGTCTGTAATCGTAAAAAGGTTAAGTAACCCTGGTTTAGAGCCATCTTGATATCCTCGTAGCAGCAAGTGACGACTGATAATGATAAATGTTGTGATTTCTTGAGAGAGTGTTTCTCCCACGAAGCGGACTGGACAGTTTTACTTCGGAGACGGACAAGTTGTGTGAGTTGAGTCCTTCGCTCGACATGTCCAGTTAGGTGGAGAGAAAAAGTGACTGTATGGTGGTAGGTCAGCTATAAACATCCAGAATTATAGTTGGGACAACTCCAAAAGGTTTTCAAGCGGTGATTAATGTTCCTCGAAATAATAATAATAATAATAATAATAATAATAATAATAATAATAATAATCGTAATAATAAAATTATTATTATTATTATTATTATTATTATTATTATTATTATTATTATTATTCAGAAGCGTTAATCCCATTGGGGGTCATACATCACCAGAGGTGGAACAGAAGCTTAATTATTCCTATGAATTTTAACAAGCTTCTTCTAAGTCAACTAACTGATAGTAAAAACTCTCACGTTTACCGTGAGCTCTAAACACTCAAGTTGGTAAGCCACTGTGTACGGAAAATGCCAAATTTTTCCCTTACCTAAAGAAAAATAAATCCGCTATTTCCAGGGTCGTAAAATTCAGTTAAAAAAAAATTACGTCCGAGAGAGTCAAGAGAACGTTCAGTTTTATGGTTTTCCTTTAGGGTAAAAAATTTGCGGAGGAAGAAAGGCGGATTATTTTTTTTTAATACCCTAATGGAAATAAGTCACTTTGTCTGACTTTTTTGGGTTATCCTGGGTTCTCTACACATATGCTATGTATGATAATCTATGTAACTGTATTTGTGTATACCTGAATAAAACTTACTTACTAAAATAATAAACAAATGACAAACACGCTTAGATGCCATTCAAAAAAAAAAAAAATAGAAATTTCGGGATCAGCTGAGAGAGTAAAACAACAGCAAAAAGTTGTGAAGAAGAGACGCAGAGTGGAGCAAGATGTTAGCGTGGCGACGTTTCGCTCTCTGTGTAGAGTTTCAGATATTTTTCTTTCATGACCGTCTGACGTACGCCTTTGTATCCATCAATTAGTTGTTGTATACGAGCGTTTACGTATTGATCCAGTATGACTCATGTAGCCCTAGTAGCTTGGCTTCCCTCACTGAGGTGAAATGAAAGTTAGGTGATGATGGTGCGAGCCTCGGCCGGGGCTCCTACCGCCTTCTATCAAATTTAAGATTCCCACCTAAGTTATCAGCTGATATTTTAAGGGCGCGCCAAAACTCTGGGAATAAGCCTCTCCGTTTTCCCTGGAAATTCGTTTTTTATGTATATTAGCTCGTGAGTTTGAATGAAAGTCGCTTTACTTGTGAACTTGATCGAATATTACGAGAGGTAAACTGTGTCCCTATTTACATCACCTCTACCCTCACCCCCACAGTTACCTCCCACACTTCCCACGCTCCTACTTTCTTCACTCCCACTCCCCACACTCCTACTTTCTTCACTCCCACTCCCTATCATCCATCCCCAACACGCCTTCTTCCCTCCATTATATACTTTTGATTTTTCTTCAATTCAGACACCAAACAGTTCTTACCATACAGTATTATTATTTGGTAATGGTTTCACCCAAGAAACAGTCTGACTGTTCCATTGTAAGTAAACAGACACACAGACACTCACTGGTGGATCATATATCACTTCCCTCCCGATGCGCACATATACACATCGAATGGACTACTAACATATATAAGAACTGTCTCCAGGAATCTAAAAACGAAATCATTCGCGACGTTGTGGACCATTTATGGCAGCCTGTTCCTTGAAAATATAGCGCTGGTTAAGAGCCAGAGTCTGGCCAACTACATAAAGAAGCCCAGAAAAGCTCAGTGATTTGCCTCCAGACTGGTGTCACAGCTATGGGATGTAAGCTATGAGGATAAGCTAAAAGAATTGAACCTCATGCCTTTGGAATAGCGAATGAGGAGACATGATCACGATGTGCCTGGTACTCAAGGCCATTAACAAGATAAACAAGAATGGATTGTTTAGGTAAAAAAAAAATAAGAGGGCTTAGGGTGAAATTGAAGGCACAGATGAGTCGCTGGTATATTAGGAAGTATATTTCCAGCTTAAGCTTTGCGAATGAGTGGAATGCCCTGGGACCCAGGTGATGACGTGATGGAAGCAGACTCTTTACGTGGAATAAATTGTTTGCCCATGGAAGAAATCCACCCTGACAACCAACCCCCTTTCCAATACACATGATATAAACCAATATGGGAAACCCATCCTGTGTGATGGAATAAAAAGAGAAAACATAGCTAGCTTTTGTTCTCACTGTGTAAATAACACATTGAATAGAAGGGTAGTAGCCATTCTTATATATCCAATTATGTCTTAAAACCTCGCATCCAAACCATCCTCCGCAGATAGCTGAGCACTCACCTGCATGCGCCAACAGCCAAGACCATCTGATTCATAGCAGTAACAGCCTGGTTGATCAGGCCCTGATCCATCGGGAGGCCTGGTCAAGGAATGCACCGCAGGGGCGTTGACTTCCCCGGAACACACTCCAGGTAGACCCCAGGTAGACCCCAGGTAGACCCCAGCTAACCTCAACCATACCCAAAGCCACTCATTACCAGCCCACTCAAACCATCAGTCGCTCCCCATCCCACATACATGCCCCTAGTCTACAAACACAAGCTACCTTCAACCCAACCAATCCCCCAACACACACACACACAATTAGGTGAGTACACACACACACACACACACAAAAGCCTTCACACCCTCTACCCGCTCCCTACAGACAAACTATCCATTATTCACAATCCATCCACCGCCCGAACAGCTACTTTATCCAGGTCATCCTCCTCCTACCACGCCCAACCCACCTATCAGCTTCCAATTATCCCCAACTACTCCACCCAAACCACATCCCCCACATGTACTCCGCCAATCCTCATTCCACCGTCTTTTCTATCCCTCTAAGGATAACTTACAAGGATGAAGGTATAACAGAACTTAAAATTCAGCCATAAAAGCATTAGTAAAGACAAACTATACAAAAACCAACTCAGTGTTATTGACAAGAAACTTGATAATGTGAAGGGAAGGTGACACATATTGATGATTACTAAAAAATAGTGATTGCTACCATCTATATCGCTTTCACCCATGCAGTAGATGGACCAGACAGGATTGCAACACTAATAATAATCAACAATAAATGTAGTAACAAGGGCAGAGATAACAGCAAACAAGGCGGAAGTCAACTGTGTGTATATATGCAATAAGATTACATTAAACAGGTGATATCACAAAATGCAAAATAACCACAGTGAAAAAAAATAATGAAATTCCAACAGTTTTCGTGATTTCTCTTATTATTAAAGATTACCAAAAATAATAGGCCAACATAAGATTTATAAGAGTATTATTTTTGTTATTCCTTGATAATGTGAGAAATCAGAAATACGCTTGGAATTTCATTATTTTCTTTTTCACTGGTTGATATGGTCAAGTGTGTGGGCGTGTCGCCGAGGATGCTAAGCGATGGTCTAGTACTTAGAAGGTTCGTTCGGTTCGGTGCTCTTCCGGAACTCCTTCCCAAGAGGTTCGGAGTCTGTAAAATAGGTCGACAGCGATAAAGAGGCTGAGTTAGTAGCTAGGAGCCAGTCCCAGCAACCATAACAAGGTAAGTGCAGGTGAACCAACTCTTGGCCCCTCACACACACACACTCATCATCATATTATTTTCTTATGTTTAAACTGAGTCTACTGCGCAAGGGTCATTAATTAAGACTGTATAACACCTATGCACTGTGGCGGATTTAACTATGGCATCACAGTTTCTCTGTGCCACGGCACCACCACTCAAGAATACTTTAATCCCTAAAACAGGAATTAATTTAATCTCTCAGCGTATATACACTTAAAGTTATACACCGCTTGGTGTAAATACACCAAGGAATATCTGCCGCTGCAGACGACACCGCCCAGCTTTATTTACTTTTTACTGAAAATCGCATATACGATTGTTGTTAACATTATCAATCAGGAATTACAACTCCTGGCTCATTGGAAATTGACCCTATTAAAATTGGCAAGTTAATTGGCGTTAAATACAGGGTAATACACATTAACCTATACTAACCTGACCTACGCTAATACATTAAATTTCAGTACTATTTCGGGAAGAAATAAACGAACGGTAATATGAAGGAAAGTGGTGTGGGTGTAGACTAGTGAATTGTTTATTGCTTTATAATTTGTTCATGATTGTAACTATGTATAAACGTAAGTAAGTAAATTTACTTATATGTTTCATTACGTTTGTAACTTCTGAGTTCATTACCTTTGTAGCTTGTTAGTTCATTACCTTTGTAACTTGCTCAGCTATCAAGACTTTGGGGTCCAGTCCCTGGACCCATTATGTACCTCTGTAATCTTTTGACTACCGCCCACAGGATGGGTATGGGCTGCATAATAAAGATATCAGACTAAAGGTGTGACTAGAGGTGACTGGAAGTATGATTGGAGGTGTGATTGGAGGAGTGACTGGAGGTATGACTGGAGGTGTGACGGTGACTGGAGGTGTAACTGGAAGACGGTGTGGATCAAGACATGGCTCTACTTTAAAGGAGACACTCAGCACTAACTGCAGGTAATTAGGAGAGAAACTGTCGCTCTGGCAGTGGCTGTGTTGTTTGTCTACCTGGGAGCAGATGTGCGCTTTCTTTTCCTAATTTTGTTCTTCATCTCACAAGCGTTTCCCTACTCTCTCTCTCTCTCTCTCTCTCTCTTCCATTCGCTTGCGCTCGCACCTCACTTAATGAAGAGGAAAGAAAAACTCTAGGAGAGTGAGAGGAAGTGAGGAGAAGAGATGAGTTATGGTTGGAAGTTTTTTAAGACTAGTGCCAGGGCTGGACACAGATGCCTCATACTTCTCCACTCTCTGCACTTACATTTTTGTCAGTAAACTCTACCGGAATTTCTCACTAAATATAGCCGAGTGATTGTCTTAATACAGTTTGTACATACATGCCTATATATGGAACTTAGTCAGCCATTAACGAATGTGTTTAATACGTCCATCCTAACTGGTGTTGTGCCAGTGATGTGGAAGATAGCTAATGTAGTTCCTATATTCAAATCAGGGGATAAGTCCATTCCATCAAATTACCGTCCAATAAGCCTCACGTCTATAGTAGGCAAATTATTAGAATCAATTATAGCTGATATTATCAGAAGTCAAACGGATTTAAATTGGATAAATTTAGATTTAGAAAGGACATAGGCAAGTACTGGTTTTCGAACAGAGTTGTAGATGCGTGGAACAATCTTCCGATTAGGGTGATAGAGGCTAGGACCTTGGGTGGCTTTAAAAAGAGATTGGACAAATATATGAGTGGGAGGGGCTGGGTTTGATTAGTGTCGTGAGTACAGGAGTAAATTCTTAGGTAGTGGTGGTTTTGATAAGGACCTGCCTTGTATGGGCCAGTAGGCCTTCTGCAGTGTTCCTCCATTCTTATGTTCTTATGTTATATATATATATATATATATATATATATATATATATATATATATATATATATATATATATATATATATATGTACATATGCATACACATATTGTATATAATTAGCCAGTGTAAGTGTAATGAACATGAAGACAAAAAACACAGAAAATAAAGTTGGTCTGTATGTTCCGACCCCAACTGGAGTCCTCGTCAGCAGATACCAAAAAAAAAAAAAATGGGATGGGAACATGTTTGTATAGAGAAGGTGTGGCTTTCAGGTGTGCGAGTGAGAGTAGTGTCAGGTGAGGAAGCAGGTGAGTGTGGAGCATCAGGTCAGAAAGCAGATGAGTGTGGAGCATCAGGTCAGAAAGCAGGTGAGTGGAGCATCAGGTCAGAAAGCAGGTGAGTGTGGAGCATCAGGTCAGAAAGCAGATGAGTGTGGAGCATCAGGTCAGAAAGCAGGTGAGTGGAGCATCAGGTCAGAAAGCAGGTGAGTGTGGAGCATCAGGTCAGAAAGCGGGTAACTACAACCAAACTCCACCTTCCAATAATGGCGTTCTGAATTAGGTTTGGTGCGAATTTTGAAATAACATCAGGTTTCGATGGCCTCTGTGTTATGTCATAATCAGCTGTAGTGGCTACGAAAGCTGATCGTATTATAAATTCATTTGTTTGTAGCTGCAGTGTGATTTGTGTGAAGGTCGCAGCTGCCCAACGAATATTTTGTTATTATTGCGAACATGTTGAAAGACAGGTGTCCGTACTCTCCCTCTTGTGTTCAGTGATCCTGGTTGATGAAGGCCTTCCACTCTGCCTCACATACCTGACCGCAGTCTTTGCATGGTGTTTACATCAGTAGTTTATCATATATTATGTAAAGACTGCAGTCAGGTATACATCGAGAAGGTTAGGTTAAGTAAGGTTCGCCAGGAAACAGGACAAGTGTTTCCTGACGCGGGTCTTAGTCATATGATGATCCGCCTCTGGAACTTTTGGTCATCTGACCGAGGCCTTCCGCTGGCTTACCAGTCCACCCCTTAAAAAACTGAAATTAGTATATTACATCGGGAAGACTGGAGGGACGTTATCAATCAGGATCATTGAATGATTCGTTATGGACTAGAGAGTTTGGTAACCTGAACCAGTTATAACGTGTTGATATGATAAATTTGTTTATTCCATCAATTACCTCATTAAAAAAGGGATTTGTAGTCTTCATTGAAAGTTAGGTAAAAAAAAATATGTGAATGTCACAGTGCCAGCTTCTACAGTGGCAGTTTCTACAGTGCCAGCTTCCACAGTGCCAGCTTCCACAGTGCCAGCTTCCACAGTGCCAGCTTTCACAGTGCCAGCTTCCACAGTGCCAGCTTCCACAGTGCCAGCTTCCACAGTACCAGCTTCCACAGTGCCAGCTTCCACAGTACCAGCTTCCACAGTGCCAGCTTCCACAGTATCAGCTTCCACAGTGCCAGCTTCCACAGTGCCAGCTCCCACAGTACCATCTTCCACAGTACCATCTTCCACAGTGCCAGCTTCCACAGTGCCAGCTTCCACAGTGCCAGCTTCCACAGTGCCAGCTTCCACAGTGCCAGCTTCCAGTGCCAGCTTCCACAGTGCCAGCTTCCACAGTACCAGCTTCCACAGTGCCAGTTTCCACAGTGGCACTCGACAATAATAAGACAAAGGTTAAAATACAAGGTTTTAAAATATCCTAAAATTATCTGTATTTTCTCCTTTTTTTTAATTCTACATTTTTATTATCTCAAATATATATTTGGTGTGACTTTAAGTAATACTGAGACTGCTAGAAATTGGTCAATATTTAGTGAGGCCCAAAAATATTTCTCTTAAAATTGGCACTGGACATGGTAATTTTATTTTTTGGATCAATTACTTACTACAAATGCAGAAAAAAACTGGATATAAAATTTTCATTGAAAAAAATCATTAAAAAACATTATGTAAAAAAACAAAGTGGAGGGATTATAAGCAATTTTGAAAATTAGAAATTTCTTGAAAACGGCCTCCAAAAAGACACTCAAATCTGTTATCCTTTCCCCTACCTCAGCACGCTCACTTTCAAAGAACGTTTTGCAACATTGTCTCCAAAAGTAATATTATCTTTTCACCAAGGGACACTCACTTTCCAAGACCGTCTCCAAAGAGGAGAATTTCATGAACTCACGAGAGGAAATCCACTTTTCAAGACAGTTTCTGAAATCATTCTCCCCCCCTCAAAAAAAATGAGCCAGGCTCCTTCCAAGGCACCAGCATTTTTCCAAACCATTTGAGAAAACGTTCTCCAAAACTGAATCCGCTATGTTCCCACCAACTTAAGTAAGTTTTTCAAGACCGTTTGTGAAAATGGTCTTGAATGATGAATGCGCCTTCATCCTGCCCTTAAAAATTTCTTCACAAAGAGTTTTACACAAAGAAGAAACTCCCTAATAGAAAAAAAAATCTTGCGAAATAGGAATGACAGTTGTAAACAACACATTAAATTGGTGTGAATTTAAAGTAATATTGAAAATGCGAGAAATTGGTCAGTATTTATTGAGGCCCAGAAATATTTCTCTTAAAACTGGCACTGGACATGGTAGATTTATTTTTTGGATCAATTACTTACAACAAATATGAAAAAAAAATGAATATAAAATTTTCATTGAAAAAATCATTAAAAACATTATGTAAAATAGAAGACCCGTGTGCTGTCCAATGTTTACAATTGTGCCATTACGATTTCGTGTATCATTCAAAACGGCTTTTATGTGACTTGAGCTAGAGCCTGTCACAACCATGCTAGTGTGAGACTCATCTGTAAAACCCTGCACTTGTGGTCATGGTGGGGCCCGTGGTAACCTTCCTAGTGTGTATAAAGATATACCTTGTTGGAGGAGTCTTATTAGGCCGCCATGGTACAGTGGATAACACACCGGTCTGCTGGTTTTAGGACTGGCTTGCCATCGGTTCGAACCCTCCGTTCAGATAGTTGTTTAAAACTGCATCTTTTGATATAGCGAGTCTTTCACTCTATTGTAATTTTAAGGCTTGCATCTGCATGTATTGGTTCAAAGTTATTTGATAATGCCATGACTTGCATCACCTCTTCTCACCCCTTTCATTTCTTGTTTCGTTTTTCTCAGTCACTCATTTGTAATTTCTGATTCCGCAGACCTTCTCTGAGGTACTGTTTTAGATACTTTAATTTTGTTGTAATTTAGTTTATCTATGTGTTTATTTTGGCCTCAACTACGTCATACTTTCCTAAATACATTATCTCTAATTTAACATGATCACTTTTAATGCGAGAATTTATAGTTAATTATACTGATGAATATTATCTTCTATTAAACAGTAAGTTGACAATTGACAGTGTTGGTCACTCATCACATCTGAAAAAGACAGGGTTGCCATTTGTCATCCCGTTGAGTTTTGTTTAGTAGTCGTTGACTATCAGTAATATTTATTTTGATATATTAAATAGGTCTGCATAATTAATCAGCTCTGCTCGATCCTATGTGATATTTACTGACAGACTGTAAAACATTAACAAATGTAAGATTTTCAACATGGTCTTGGATTTTTATTGTTAAAATTGCTAGATTATTTGTATTTTTGGAGTTTATATTTCGTAGTTGTCGATGTATATTTTTAAATATTGAAATTTCACGACTTTTTCTCTTGATATCTTTTGTGTATTTTTCTAGATGTACTTATCTAACTGAGTCTTGAATCTTGGTCCCTTTTCCCAATTACTCATGAAGAACTACAATAAATTTTTGTCCTAAATGACTATATCAGACATGCTCTTCCAAACTGTAAATGAAATCTGGTTCCGCCAGTTACTCATTCACATTTGTTCCTCTTCCTAATCACCTTTAGACTAAGGTTCTATTTGCTGACGTCGACTTTGTGACTCATTTGCGACCTAAGCATCCATAAATGTCTTTATGTTCTCGGTCCCTTCCCTGCCTTAACGAGTTATTTATTTAACGAGTTTCCCGAGTATCCTATATATCGTGATCATGTTCCCCATTATTTTATTCACATCTAGTGTAGTGATGTTTATTTTTTGCTCTTTTTCTATAGGTCATTCCTCTCAGCTTCTGAACAAGACTTATACCTAATCACTGTATATTCTCTTGATGAGGAACATGTTGTGTCAAGCGGGGTTCCATGCTGGTGCTGTGTCCTCTATGGCAAGTCATACACACTTCATAGTCAGGGTCCTGAACGATATTTTCTGAAGTACCTGAATGCCAGTCTCAAGTTTACCGTGGATGGTCGACTCATGGTCGCCTCTGGTGACATGCTTAGTGGTATGCTTACATCTAGATCTCTTTCCTTGCCTTAGGTTTTTAGAATTTGTCTCCCTGTCTCCATTTTGCAGTGCGTGTTTATAGCCTCATCCAGCCGACAGCCTGGAGCGGGACACTCACTCGGACACTCGTTAAGGATTTCTTCAAGTGCACTAGTAATCTTTACTCTTACATCCTATGGTCGTGTAATATTTGTCATTCATTCCAATTTGTGTCATCTTCCTATAGCAAACATATACAATATTAACGCTAATGTTAATAATATCCTAATATAATACTCTCGTAATATACATTCGTGATCATTATCTTAGTTTGAAGTCAGTTTGTCTTTCCTCATTTCTACATTTTCGTCGTTTTCAGCAATATTGATCATGATGCTATTTGTGACTGTGTCGTTTTCCCTCTCTGTCATGTTCTACGCACGCACTCCAATTTCAACTTCAAAGGATACGCAAAAATAAGCGTGAAATTCTCTGCGACTGTGGCTTATTAACGAGAAAGCTTACGGCTGTTTGTGTGGATGTTTGCGAGGGTTCCTAAATCTATTTTGGGGTGAAATCATCGACCGGGGAACCATGAGAGGCGCTGCACACTTTTTCCCACATCAGAATCATAGTTACATAAACTACGGATGGTTTAATAGAAAAATATATTTTTTTCACGATAGTCGATAGTTACGGGGGCATGGCCCTATTTGATATATATTTTTTTTTTTTTTATTAACACATCGGCCGATTCCCACCAAGGCAGGGTGGCCCGAAAAAGAAAAACTTTCATCATCATTCACTCCATCACTGTCTTGCCAGAAGGGTGCTTTACACTACAGTTATAAAACTGCAACATTTACACCCCTCCCTCAGAGTGCAGACACTGTACTTCCCATCTCCAGAACTCAAGTCCGGCCTGCCGGTTTCCTGAATCCCTTCATAAATGTTACTTTGCTCACACTCCAACAGCACGTCAAGTATTAAAAACCATATGCCTCCATTCACTCCTATCAAATACGCTCACACATGCTTGCTGGAAATCCAAGCCCCTCGCACACAAAACTTCCTTTACCCCCTCCCTCCAACCTTTCCTAGGCCGACCCCTACCCCGCCTTCCCTCCACTACAGATTTATACACTCTCGAAGTCACTCTGTCTCGTTCCATTCTCTCTACATGTCCAAACCACCTCAACAACCCTCCTCAGCTCTCTGGACAATCGTTTTGGTAATCCGCACCTCCTCCTAATTTCCAAACTCCGAATTCTCTGCATTATATTCACACCACACATTGACCTCAGACATGACATCTCCACTGCCTCCAGCCTTCTCCTCGTTGCAACATTCATCACCCATGCTTCACACCCATATAAGAGCGTTGGTATAACTATACTCTCATACATTCCCTCTTTACTTCCATGGACAAGGTTCTTTGTCTCCACAGACTCCGAAGTGCTCCACTCACCCTTTTCCCCTCATCAATTCTATGATTCACCTCATCCTTCATAGACCCATCCGCCGACATGTCCACTCCCAAATATCTGAATACATTCACCTCCTCCATACTCTCTCCTCCAATCTGATATCCAATCTTTCGTCACCTATTCTTTTTGTTATCCTCATCACCTTACTCTTTCCTATATTCACTTTCAATTTTCTTCTTTTACACACCCTACCAAATTCATCCACCAACCTCTGCAGCTTCTCTTCAGAATCTCCCAAAAGCACAGTGTCATCAGCAAAAGCAACTGTGACAACTCCCACTTTGTATTTGCTTCTTTATCTTTTAGCCCAACACCTCTTGCCAAGACCCTCGCATTCACTTCTCTTACAACCCCATCTATAAATATATTGAACAACCACGGTGACATCACACATCCTTGTCTAAGGCCCACTTTTACTGGGAAATAGTCGCTTCCCTCCTACACACTCTAACCTGAGCCTCACTATCCTCATAAAAACTCTTCACTGCTTTCAGTAACCTTCCTCCTATTCCATACACCTGCAACATCTGCCACATTGCCCCTATCTACCCTATCATACGCCTTTTCCAAATCCATAAATGCCACAAAAACATCTTTACCCTTATCCAAATACTGTTCACCTATATGTTTCACTGTAAACACTTGGTCTACACACCCCCTACCTTTCCTAAAGCCCCCTTGTTCATCTGCTATCCTGCTTTCTGTTTTACTCTTAATTCTTTCAATAATAACTCTACCATACACTTTACCAGGTACACATAACAGACTTATTCCCCTATAATTTTTGCACTCTCTTTTGTCCCCTTTGCCTTTATACAAAGGAACAATACACGCTCTCTGCCAATCCCTAGGTACCTTACCCTCTTCCATACATTTATTAAATAATAGCACCAACCACTCCAAAATTATATCCCCACCTGCTTTTAACATTTCTATCTTTATCCCATCAATCCCAGCTGCCTTACCCCCTTTCATTCTACCCACTGCCTCACGAACTTCCCCTACACCCACAACTGGCTCTTCCACACTCCTACAAGATGTTATTCCTCCTTGCCCTACACACGAAATCACAGCTTCCATGTCTTCATCAACATTTAACAAATCCTCAAAATATTCTCTCCATCTTCCCGATACCTCTAACTCTCCATTTAATAACTCTCCTCTCCTATTTTTAACTGTCAAATCCATTTGTTCTCTAGGCTTCCTCAACTTATTAATCTCATTCCAAAACTGTTTCTTATTTTCAACAAAATTTGCTGATAACATCTCACCCACTCTCTCATCTGCTCTCTTTTACATTGCTTCACCACTCTTTAACCTCTCTTTTTCTCTCCATATACTCTTCCCTCCTTGCATCACTTCTACTTTGTAAAACCTCTCATATGCTAACTTTTCTCCCTTACTACTCTCTTTACATCATCATTCCACCAATCGCTCCTCTTCCCTCCGCACCCACTCGCCTGTAACCACAAACTTCTGCTGAACACTCTAACACTACATTTTTAAATCTACCCCATACATTTTCGACCCCATTGCCTACACTCTCACTAGCCCATCTATCCTCCAATAGTTGTTTATATCTTACCCTAACTGCCTCCTCTTTTAGTTTATAAACCTTCACCTCTCTTTTACTTACTGATTCTATTTTCCTTGTATCCCATCTACCTTTACTCCCACTGTAGCTATAACTAAAAAGTGATCTGATATATCTGTAGCCCCTCTATAAACATGTACATCCTGAAGTCTACTCAACAGTCTTTTATCTATCAATACATAGTCCAACAAACTACTGTCATTACGCCCTACATCATATCTTGTATACTTATTTATCCTCTTTTTCTTAAAATATGTATTACCTATAACTAAACCCTTTCTATACAAAGTTCAATCAAAGGGCTCCCATTATCATTTACACCTGGCACCCCAAACTTACCTACTACACCCTCTCTGCATGTTTCTCCCACTTTAGCATATATATATATATATATATATATATATATATATATATATATATATATATATATATATATATATATATATATATATTCAAAGTCGGCGTCTCCCACGAGGCAGGGTGACCCAAAAGAAAGAAAATCCCCAAAAATACTTTCATCATCATTCAACACTTTCACCACATTCATACATAATCACTGTCTTTGCAGAGCAGCTCAGATACGACAGCTGAGAATTGTCCCTCCAAGCTGTCACTATCCCAGACCCCTCCTTTAAAGTGCAGGCATTGTACTTCCCATTTCCAGGACTCAAGTCCAACTAAATCAATTAACTGGTTTCCCTGAATCCCTTCACAAAATGTTACCCTGCTCACACTCCAAGAGATCGTCATGTCCCAAAAACCATTCGTCTCCATTCACTCCTATCTAACACGCTCACACATGCTTGCTGGAAGTCCAAGCCCCTCGCCCACAAAACCTCCTTTACCTGCTCCCTCCAACCTTTTCTAGGACGACCCCTACCCCTACAGATTTATACGCTCTCCAAGTCATTCTACTTTGATTCATTCTCTCTAAATGACCAAACCACCTCAACAACCCTTCTTCAGCCCTCTGACGAATACTTTTAGTAACTCCACACCTCCTAATTTCCACATTCCGAATTTTCTGCATAATATTTACACCACACATTGCCCTTAGACAGGACATCTCCACTGCCTCCAGCCTCCTCCTCGCTGCAGCATTTGCAACCCATGCTTCACACCCATATAAGAGTGTTGGTACCACTATACTTTCGTACATTCCCTTCTTTGCCTCCATGGATAACGTTTTTTGTCTCCACAAATACCTCAACGCACTACTCACCTTTTTTCCTTCATCAATTCTATGGTTAACCTCATCCTTCATAAACCCATCCGCTGATACATCAACTCCCAAATATCTGAAAACATTTACTTCTTCCATAATCCCTCTCTCCAATGTGATATCCAATTTTTCTTTATTTAAATCGTTTGATACCCTCATCACCTTACTCTTATCTATGTTCACTTTCAACTTTCTACCTTTACACACTCTCCCAAACTCATCCACTAATCTTTGCAACTTTTCTTTAGAATCTCCCATAAGCACAGTATCATCAGCAAAAAGTAATAGTGTCAACTCCCATTTTGCATTTAATTCCCCATAATTTAATCCCACCCCTCTCCCCAACACCCTAGCATTTACTTCTTTTACAACCCCATCTATAAATATATTAAACAACCATGGTGACATTACACATCCCTGTCTAAGACCTACTTTTACCGGGAAGTAATCTCCCTCTCTCCTAAACACCCTAACCTGAGCCTCACTATCCTCATAAAAACTCTTTACAGCCTTCAGTAACTTACTACCTATTCCATACACTTGCAACATTTGCCACATTGCTTCCCTATCCACTCTATCATATGCCTTTTCTAAATCCATAAATGCAATGAAAACTTCTCTACCTTTATCTAAATACTGTTCACATATATGCTTCACTGTAAACACTTGATCTACACATCCCCTACCCACTCTAAAGCCTCCTTGCTCATCTGCAATCCTACTCTCTGTCTTACCTCTAATTCTTTCAATAATAAGCCTGCCATACACTTTACCTGGTATACTCAGTAAACTTATTCCCCTTTAATTTTTACACTCTCTTTTATCCCCCTTCCCTATAAAGGAACTATACATGCTCTCTGCCAATCCCTAGGTACCTTCCCCTCTTTCATACATTTATTAAACAAAAATACCAACCACTCCAGCACTATATCTCCCCCTGCTTTTAACATTTCTGTCATGATCTCGTCAGTTCCTGCTGCTTTACCCCCTTTCATTCTACGCAATGCCTCACGCACCTCCCCCACACTCACATCCTGCTCTTCTTCACTCCTAAACGATGTTGTACCTCCTTGGCCAGTACATGAAATTACCGCCCCCTTTTTTCATCGACATTTAAAAGTTCCTCAAAATATTCCCACCATCTACCCAATACCTCCAGCTCCCCATCTACTAACTCCCCTACTCTGTTTTTAACTGACAAATCCATTCGTTCCCTAGGCTTTCTTACCTTGTTTATCTCACTCCAAAAATTTTTCTTGTTTTCAGCAAAATTTCTTGACAGAGCCTCTCCCATTCTTTCATCCGCTTTTCTTTTGCACTCTCTCACCACTCTCCTCACCTTTCTTTTACTCTCCATATACTCTGCTCTTCTATTAACACTTCTGTTTTGTAAAAACCTCTCATAAGCTACCTTTTTCTCTTTTATCACACCCTTTACTTCTTCATTCCACCACTCACTCCTCTTTCCTCCTGCACCCACCCTCCTATAGCCACAAACTTCTGCCCCACATTCTAATACTGCATTTTTAAAACTATCCCAACTCTCTTCAACCCCATCTCCACTACTCATACTTGCACTATCCCACCTTTCTGCCAATAGTTGCTTATATCTCACCCTAACTTCCTCCTCCCTTAGTTTATACACTTTTACCTTTCTCTTACTTGCTGTTGCCATTTTCTTTTTGTCCCATCTACCTTTTACTCTAACTGTAGCTACAAACAAATAATGATCTGATATATCTGTTGCCCCTCTATAAACATGTACATCCTGAAGCCTACCCATCAACCTTTTATCCACCAAAACATAATCCAACAAACTACTTTCCTTACGTGCTATATCATACCTTGTATATTTATTTATCCTCTTTTTCATAAAATATGTATTACTTATTACCAAACCTCTTTCTACACATAGCTCAATTAATGGTTACCCATTTACATTTACCCCTGGCACCCCAAATTTACCTACTACTCCCTCCACAACATTTTTACCCACTTTAGCATTAAGATCCCCAACCACAATTACTCTCTCACTTGGTTCAAAACTCCCCACACACTCACTCAACATTTCCCAAAACTCTCTCTCTCTCTACACTTCTCTCTTCTCCAGGTGCATAAACACTTACTATAACCCACTTTTCACATCCAACCTTTATTTTACTCCACATAATCCTTGAATTTATACATTTATATTCCCTCTTTACCTGCCATAACTGATTATTCAACATTATTGCCACTCCTTCTTTAGCTCTAACTCTATTTGAAACCCCCGACCTAATCCCATTTATTTCTCCCACTGAAACTCTCCTACCCCTTCAGCTTTGTCTCACTTAAAGCCAGGACATGCAGCTTCTTTTCATTCATAATATCTACAATCATCTCTTTCTTATCATTCGCACAACATCCACGCACATTCAAACATCCCACTTTGACGGTTTTCTTCTTTTTCTTTTTAGTAAGCTATACAGGAAAAGGGGTTACTAGCCCATTGTTCCCGGCATTTTAGTTGACTTTACAACACGCATGGCTTACGGAGGAAAGATTCTTATTCCACTTCCCCATGGATATGAAAGGAAAAGCATTAAGAACAAGAACTATTAAGATAAAATCAAAGAAAACTCAGATGAGTGTGTATACATAAACGTGTACATGTTTGCGTAGTGTGACCTAAGTGTAAGTAGAAGTAGCAAGACGTACCTGAAATCTTGCATGTTTATGAGACAGAAAAAGACACCAGCAATCCTACCATCATGTAAAACAAATACAGGCTTTCGTTTTACACTCACTTGGCAGGACGGTAGTACCTCCTGGGTGGTTCTGACTACCATATAACTACTATATATAATATATATATATATATATATATATATATATATATATATATATATATATATATCGGACTGACTGACGTGGTCTTGAAAATCTGTCACCACGTCTTCAAAAATATACCTATACAAATTTATGAAGTATTTAAAATTAATAGTTTCAAGGTTGCCTTGATTAGACTGATAATATCATTCAGTGTTCAGAGGGAGAGATGACGGGGTGAAGGCGGCCTGTAAGTACTTCTCCGCCTTTTTCTTTTTCTTTCATTAATAAAGCTCTTTTTTCCTCGGCTAAAGCCGTTTCTCAGAAATAAATACATAATAATCCTTCCTCAGCTCCCCGCCCCTAACATTCTGGTACACGCTACCGCTCTCAACAGATACATGTCATGTGGAGGAAAGTTATTTAACACATCAACAGCTTCCTACCTAGGCAGGATGACCCGATAAGATAACAAGCATTCTTCATCACGAACCAGGTGTCCTCGAAGAGATACTTTAAAAAGTTGCCTGGTTATTGTGTTTTTATTTTTTTTCCTCTAACTTTCTTTATTTGATTTCGCTTATAGCTCGAGAACGTCTCATCCAATATGCTTCAAATTTTCAACACCTGTGCACGGTAACGAGGACTAAATTCTTGGAATTATAATGATAATGTTTCATTTATCTGAGCCTAACAAATAATGTAGATTCACTGGCAGGTGCATGAGTAAAATAGCAGGCACAAAAAAAGCCAATAATTATGCAATGGATTTCGGGTTGGCTGGGATAACTTCCTCTCCGGCGGAGAGTGAAATTCAGCAGTGTAGGACCAGCAGATTTGACATTTTAATGTGTAAAATAGTGTGAAATTTTTATTCCCGTTAAATCACGCTAAATAAATTTCAGTTTAAATCTTGTGAATGGCTTCGATATTTAATTTTTCATTTTTATTCCCTTCAATATTTCATATATACATATATATATATATATATATATATATATATATATATATATATATATATATATATATATATATATATATATATATATATATATATATGATGCAGAGAATTCGTAGTTTGGAAATTAGGAGGAGGTGCGGGATTACCAAAACTATTATCCAGAGAGCTGAGGAGGGGTTGTTGAGGTGGTTCAGACATGTAGAGAGAATGGAACGAAACAGAATGACTTCAAGAGTGTATAAATCTGTAGTGGAGGGAAGGCGGGGTAGGGGTCGGCCTAGGAAAGGATGGAGGGAGGGGGTAAAGGAGGTTTTGTGTGCGAGAGGCTTGGACTTCCAGCAAGCATGAGTGAACGTATTTGATAGGAGTGAATGGAGACAAATGGTTTTTAATACTTGACGTGCTGTTGGAGTGTGAGCAAAGTAACATTTATGAAGGTATTCAGGGAAACCAGCAGGCCGGACTTGAGTCCTGGAGATGGGAAGTACAGTGTCTGCACTCTGAAGGAGGGTGTTGATGTTGCATTTTTATAACTGTAGTGTAAAGCACCCCTCTGGCAAGACAGTGATGGAGTGAATGATGATGAAAGTTTTTTTTTTCGGGCCACCCTGCCTTGGTGGGAATCGGCCGATGTGTTAATAATATATATATATATATATATATATATATATATATATATATATATATATATATATATATATATATATATATATACTTGTCACGGCATTATGCTGCTCCTCCCCACACACGTACCAAAACACAAACACATACCATGAAAGATTATAATATATATATATTTGCACACTTACTGAGGTTTTAATATTTGGTGCTGCGTCCTTTACGCTTAATCACGTCCCTCAGCCATGTAGAAAGACTCACACAAATTTTTGAGGGTTTGGGGAGGTATATTATTCCATGCCTCATGTAGAGCAGCCTCCAGCCGTGGGATGGAACTGATATCGTTGCCCAGTAAGCTTCGTTTCACTATTGACCAGAGGTTCTCACTAGGGTTTAGGTCTGGGAAATTGCCTGGCTAGTCATTAAAGAACCTCACTTCACAGTTCTTAAGCAACTGAACTACAGATTTGGTGGTATGACACGGTGCACCGTCCTGCATAAAAACTGTAACTCCACACTTGTCAAACGCCTCAGGTAAATTGTCACACAATAACTCCAGGTAATTATACTGGTTCGCATACTGGTTTTGGGAAGCACAATGAGTTCACCAACACTCTGAGCACTGAAACACCCCCAAACCATTAGTGAGTCTTGGGGTTTAGTGGTCCCACAGGTAAAGCGTGGGTCTAGGGGTCACTATCTCTGGGACGTTACACATGTCCCCATGGTTACAAGTGACCGTGAAGGTTACTCATCACCCAAAGTACTTGAGACCACTGTTGAGGAGTCCAGTGAAGATATTTCTTTGCATAATCCAGCCTACGTTTCTTCTGTGGCTTGGAGAGGATCGGTTTCTTAACCTGGCGGTGACTACTGTAGCCCAGTTCTGACACACCTCTGTTAACAGTTCTTACAAACACCTCTGAGAGAAGATGTGGGTTCTTTTCTTTCAATTCTCTAGCAGTTATCTTAGGTGTACTCTAACTGCTTCTTTAACACAGTTAAGGTACAAACAGATGTCTTCCTCGAGAGGCCAGGCCGAGGTTTGGCAGACGGTAATTCGACACAGCCTTGAAACTCTGCACCCAGTTCCTCACTGAACGCTCACACACACCAACATTTCCACTATTTCTTTCGTCTGGTGCCCAGCTTTGTGAAGCCCATGATTTGAGTTATAGTTACAGGTGTTAAAGACTTCCTTTTATCCATAATCAAACATGTATAGCCCAAAACCAAAGGGAAAACCGGACAAAAGATGAGGTGGATGAGAGACAAAAGTGCAACACTTCCTCTCACCACGGCAGCCACTTGAGCACTGAGGAGTCACTGTGAGTGTGGCGGCGGCCGTGACGCCATGCTAACGGCTGCTACTCGGCATAATGCACTGACGAAAAGAGACCTCCTGTATCGTCACGGCATCATGCCGGGGGCTCTCTGTTAGTTACCATTTTGTCCTAGGCACATGTCGATTAGACACTAGGCCTGTTGTAGTATAGTGTGTGTGTGTGTGTGTAAGGAAACACTTCGAAATGTTTGCCCGCTGAATCACCTGGCCCTCCGTGTGTGTGTATATATATATATATATATATATATATATATATATATATATATATATATATATATATATATATATATATATATATATATATACATACATACAGAGCCTCTCTCATCTCCATGTCTACAACTAATGTGCAAACTCCTTTGTGTCTCCTACAGACGCAGCCACGACGCTCACCTCAGCCTCTCTGCCAGGTAAGTCTATACACTCTTTTCCTGCCACAAACGCTCCCATCCTCCACACACTTCCCTCTTCCACACACTCCTTTCTTCCAACACACTTCCTCAGGATATAATACTAAAATATTTAGTTGATGTAAACTAACTATAAAAACACAATCTCTGGTGAGGCTAGAGACAGCCAAGAGTGAAAATATACTATTATAATTTACTCACGTTAAGTACACACAGCTTTCCATACTTCAGTATTATTGCAGTGTGACACAGTGAATCCGACACGCACATAGACCCTCCCTGCAGTTCCTACCATCCAAGGCACTCTAGGTTTAGATTCCGGATATAAAAACTATTGAAAATACATATGAACATTTTCCACTTCTATCAAAAAATTTTGAATTCAGTGCACTAACCTGAGTCTTAACAAACATGATATTTTATAGTTCTAATAAATATTCCGGGACGTTCAATAGTTGTCAATAGGGGACAACATGTTCGGCCCAAAGAATAGGAGAATAAGACCAATTTTTTGGACCACTTGCTCTCACCATCATGAAGGAGCCTCACGGGAGGGACCGACAGGCTTGAAGATACGAGGGTCATGTATATCCCTTTTGTTGTGTACAGATAATGACTGATTTTCAGTAAAAATATTGTCTGATGTGAGCCATCTTGGCTCCTGTAGCATGGTGGATAATTAGCTAGTTGAGTTTTACTGGTCGAGCTCTGGTTTCTGGTACTACTTAACTTCCGATCCACTGATGATGTTTATCTCTTGCCATTTCAAGTTTTATACCCTTTGTGCTTAGAATCAGCCTTTGCTTTATCGCTTCTTAACTCGTTCTACGACCTTGACAACCGTTATGCCTCTGAGTCCTCCAATGCAAAAAGATGTTCTTGTAAACCCTGTTGGTAATTTTAAAAAGGATCATATCTCCATTTTTTTCCGTGTTCCTCCATTGTCGGTAGAGGTAGTACATACAACCTTCCTTGCATAGGTGCTCTTGGGGGGATAAGTGTTCAAATTATACGTCATTTCTTTTCACCTTCAGTTCGCTGACGCATTTGTTTCCCCCATTTTCTTCCGTTCTTATCATATTTTCCTTAAAATCTATACATGGAGTTTACCTTCTACCTCATTATCCCTAGCTAATTCCACTTATTCATTAGCCTTATTCAAAAAAAATGCCCGGGAAACACTCTAGCTTATTTGAGGGGGGGAACCCAAAAAGTTCTTCATCGCATATAACGCACTTAGGGAATCTGAAACGACAACGAACGAGGACATGGTTACCCAACATTTGACAGCAGCGACAAGTAAAAAAACTCTACAATAAAAAAGGGTTTGGGTGTTTCAGTAAATGTCCTACAATCACTCAAAGAAACTCAGATACTATGAGGAAGCTAGACCCCCAACAAGTATCAGTTTGATAAAGTAGACAAGGTATTAAAGGGGGAGTTTTTTGCCTTATTTCCCCCAACATAGTGGATCCAGGGGGGCTGACCCTCCAGCAACATCTTCCTTTTTTTGGTCGACACTGCTGATATATCAGCTTATTTACCAGGAAGAACACCTCGCGAAAGTGTCGATAGGCCGGGGGGGTGGCAGATGAGTCCACGAACTCTGAGACCGAGTACTGAGCTTTCCCGAGTACCCCCCTCAAACCCCACCAGCAAGATAAAAAAAAAATTTTTTAAATTTTTGTGGATAAATTTTGGGGAAAAAAAATTTAATTTGGTTATGGGGTTTTAAGCCAATGAAAGGGATAAGTTTGTAATAAAGCTATTGGATTGCTTGTCATTTTTGAAGACGTGCAAAAAAGCCCCTATCTAGATTATTACACCCCTTTCCCCCTCTCTTTTTTTTGGGGAAGGGCCCCCCCCAAAATCTGATAAAAAAAAAAAAAACAAAATATTTACTGAAAAGTTTGAAAGTAGCGTAACGTGTGGGGATTATAATTTTTAAAAAAAAAGCGATAGTTGTGGGGTTTGATTACTAATTAAAACAAACGGGCCGGACTTTTTAAAAAAAATCACTCAGCGAAGTCAAGAAAAACAAGTTTTGGAACACACTTACAGAAGACTTCAAGACTAAAACGTCCCTGATTCACTGTCTACCTACCGGGGGTCTCCCCGAAAAATTTTTACTACGTACTTGTGCCCTCATCTGAAAAAGGGGGTTTCCCCTTTAAGCTGGTGAACCCTCGATCCATTGAACTGGAGCTCTCGTTTTTTTTGGACCAACCTGATTCCTCCCCCGTCCCGGCGCTAGTTTACAGCTTCCGAAAATTTAATTTTCTTCTATTACTATTACTACTACTACTACTGCTACACTACTACTGCTACTAATAATAATAATAATAATCAAAAAAAATAATAATAATAAACTGCAATTTATAAATAGTTGACCACAAAGACTGTTTCATTCCTGTTGTCTGACGATGTTCACTCCCCATTCTCCTGGTGGTTGGGAACTTTGTCTGCATTGTATACATCATGATAAAATTTTTTAAAACATTTAAAAACATATACAAAATTTAGAAAAGGCCATAGGTCCATGACCCACGACCAGCTGAGCGAAGTGTTTCGAAACCCAGCCACCCCCCCTTCAGGAGTCAACGGAAGCCGCATGCATGGACAGTTCGTTTGTCACAACATAAGTTTTAAGCTGTTGCCTTTGGGGCCCCCGGGGCCCAAACAAACTGGTTAGGGATATTAGTGAACATGGGTGGGTGTAAAAAAACCCGCCCCCATGGTCTAGAAGACCTTCTACAGTGTTCCCGTTTTTTTAAATTGGTGTCCCCTATTTACAACCTCCCCTTTTGGGGTTTTCCCCCCCCTTTTCCCCCCAAAATCCTTTAGGGTCCTCCCTGACTCCAAAGTCGTTTCTTAAACTTAATTTATTTTCGTCTCTCAGTAGGGACGAGTCATTCTCTTTTTTTTTATTTCTGGGGCGAGACGTATACAAAATCCTTTACCTTCCTCACCCCCAAACCCCACTCACTGCCGTTTTCTATAAATTTTTTCCCAAAAATATTTATTATTGACGTTCCAGTGCATTTCTTGTTATATTTACTTCTGGCTTTTATATATAGCTTGTTTCCATTAGTGTTTACCTTTAAGAACTATTTATTTTCGTGTTCTCCCCCACATACTCACCTTCCTGCATAGTTAGTATTCTTTTTACCTGTTTTTTCTCCCTATTATAGTTAATGTTCCCTCACCTATCGTCTCTACTCTACTTCCTGTATATTTAATGTTCCCTCACCTATTTTCTATACTTCCTGTACAGTTAATGTTTCTTCACCCCCGTTTCTAATTTAATTAACTGTGTGAGTGTTTTATTTTTGTTTATACAATGTAATCAACTTCCGTGTCTTCCTGCAATCATCGCCTTCATTATATTTTATTATTTAAGGGAAGCGCTTCATTAACCTGTACAGCGCCTGGGGAATGGGAGGCATTCAGGTTCAATCCAAGGCAGAGGGAGGGCAGGCCTAGTTCCTTGAATAAAGAGCTCCTTTCTCTACCCCAAAAAACCCTTCCCCGATTTGGGAAATCATCGTGAGTTCCCTCCGTCTGTATAAAACCAATGTATCTCCCGGCCTGCGTTCTAGGGAGTACAGGTTTAAAAATTTCAAGCGTTCCCAAAATTGAGGTGGTTTATCGCAGGTATGCTGCCGTGAAGGCTCTCTGCACATTTTCAAGGTCAGCAGCCAGAGAGATACTCTTTTTTTTCTATATGGTTAGCAAAAATTTAAAACAATTTCCGATTTCCGTTGAAACACTGGTACCAGGTACTTGCTTATTCTGGCTGATTCTGCCCCATTTTCCCCTTAATTTCTTTTCTTCTCGCTCAGTTTTATTTTGCCCTTTAATTTTTTTTTTCTTCTAACTTTGTTTTTTTTCGAAACGTCATCTAATAGCAGCTTTTTGCTTCTTAAATTATGATCATAAAGAGTTTTAAGTGTGGGATCGCCAGCACATACCTTGGGTAAGTATACCAAAAAATTTTACTTAGGACCCATTCTTTTAACCCCAATACCAGCACTGCTCAGATGTATACCAATGTCAGTAGACTGCGCAAAATTTCTTGTACTTTACTTTAACTGCAAATTTTGTGTAAGAGTCAATAAACTCCCTGCGGAAAACAAAATCCCAAGGGTCTTTTGTGATGAATTTTTATCTACAAAAAATTTCAAAGTTATCTCTACCTTCATATTTTTTTTCAAAGTCAACAGCATTTTCATGTTTTCTTCATATTTTTTCCCCCATGGTGTTCAAGTACCTTGGGAAAAGGGGGTTTTGTTCACACTAAGATGTTTTTTTTATTAAGGTAGGAAAATTTTCTTTAAAAAAACAACAATGAGTAATAAAAGTGTTGTTATGCACTCTACTGTGCTTTATTACAATTTTAGGGGTACATAAGATCCCTCCGTCTGATGCCTCTGGTGGTCTTAAATCTAGTACCAATTGAGCAGGGGTGTGGTGGGTGATGGGGATGATGCTCAAGTCCGGGGTGGAACAACTGTCTGTGACCAAGGTACTTCAAAATTCTGTCCCTGCTTTCTTATTCTAAAAAAATAAAAAGGATACAAGACCCAATAGTGTCTTAGAGCAGCTTCCTGTACGTGGCTTCGGAACACTTGTTTGGGACAGGTTTATGAGCGCCTTGCTCCCTGCTACTACCTGTGTACTTTACATCCCCAAGTAGTTACTAGGCTCAGTTAATCTAACTTGTACATTACCATTTCCTAAACTAATTGATCTAAGTGAACATTATGTACATTGCATCCTAACCAAAAAAATTAAAAAGTGAGTTATTGTACACTACCTCACTAACTAGGACTATTAAAAGAGTGCCTTTACACCATCCCTCAAATTAGGGCTAGCTCATTGCCCTACTAAACCCCAGCTAGCCAGTGAGTACGCCCCCCCACAACACTAACCTTAACTCCCCACCACCCTTCTACTGCTGCTGCCACAACGGACCTGCAGATTTTGTCGCTCTTCTAGCTCGCCTCCGACCAAAGGTAATACTTCCACAACCTCCTACTCCCAGCCTTCCCTTTCCCCCTCCTCCTGCACACTTTCCCAGCCTTCGCCGACCCACCACCTGCCTGTCACTTCCCCCCACCCACCCTTTTCCCCTTAGCCAACTGGGAAGTTTTAAAAAAACTCTACAAAATCATTTTTAGACGAAAAAAAAGGGGCCTCTAGTTTGTCAAGGAAACCCCCAAAAATTTTTTTTTTAAAAATAATAATAATAATAATAAAATAAGGCAGTAGCCCTCACACCCGCATGGCCCCAACATGTTCTTCAGCTACCCAGAGTCCATTAGTTGCCTCAGTTACCAGCATGGCTCAGGCGTGCGCCCCGTACCAGCAGGCTCCTTGTTCCTCAGCTACCAGCATGAACTCAGGCAGTAGCTTGCCCCGCTACCCGCATGAAGCCCCCCAGTACTTTCCTCAGCTCCAGCATGAAGCTCCGGCAGTGGCCCCATCCGCATGGCTCCCAAAGGGGCCCCGTAGCTTGCCCTCAGCTACCTGTGGCCCCCCGCAGTAGCGCTTAGCTCCAGCCTGAAACTCCCTGCAGTACTTGCCTCGCTACAAGCATGAAACTCCCGGCAGTGCTTGCCCGCTACCGCAAAAACCCCAAACAAAGCTTGCCTCAGCTACCGCATGAAGTTCCAGGCGTGTTTCCTCACTCCAAAAATAAACCCAAATACTTGCCTCAGCTACCACATGAAGTTCCAGGCAGTAGGGCCCCAGCTACCAGCATGAAATTCCCCGGGGTGTTGCCTCCACCAGCATAAGTTCCAGGCAGTGTTTCCTCAGCTACCAGCATGGTTCCAGGCAGTAGCTTCCTCCTACCACTGACTCCGCGTAGCCTGCCTCGCTACCAGCAAAAACACCAGGCAGTAAATTGCCCAGCTCCCAATGAAGCCAGGCGTAGCTTGTCTCAGTTATCATCATAAACTGGGGCGTAGCCCTCAGATCCACATAAACCCCCAGGCAGTAGCTTGCCTCGCTACCAGCAAAACCCAGGCAGTAACCCCCAGCTCCAATCTGGGGGGTTTTTTTCGTAGTCTAATGCTCTCTCCTCTTTTTGACTCAATTTCTTCAACATGCAAACGTTGTTCTCTTGTAGACATTATCTCAGCAGGGAAATCTGTATTGTGTGGGGATCCCAAATTGTGATTGCAGTGGTCGATTCATAGTCCCGGCCCCCCCCCCGGGTCCTCTGGTCCCTCTTCCTGCTCCATGAGCTTTTTCATACCTCTTCTTAAAGCATGTTGGACCTGCCTCCCTACATCACTTTCCAGTGTGTGTGTGTGTGTGTGTGTGTTTGTATGTATGTATGTACTACCTATAGGGTTGCTGGGGCGAGTCTCAGCTTCTGGTCTTTGCGGTTGCTACTAGGTTCACTCCCCGGTTTCTAGTCCCATGTACCTCTTCTTAAACTATGTATACACCCGGCCTAACCCCCTCTCCATGTCGTTCCACTTTATTTCTCTAAGACTGAAGAAATACTTCCTAACATCCCAAAATCCCCTTTATTCTTGTTTCCCGTCTTGAACAATCCCCCCTTCCCCCTCTACTTTCTTAAAATTTTATTTGGTATCTATCATTGGCTTTTTTCCTCTAATGTCATCAGTTTATTTCCCCTTAATCCCCCTTCACAGGACATACCATTGCCCCGGGTGTCTTTTTGAAACCTCTGCATTTCCCCATTTTTTGCGTTGATGTCCCCAATAGGTCAGGCCCCGTATACAGAGTCATGAATGACTCCTTGCAGATTTCTGAAAGTGTCTTGGTTTCTGACCCATATGTTTAAAAATCCCACCCTGGGTCCTTCCCCATCAGGAAGTTTAACCTTTTGCTCCGTCTGCGTTTTTTTCCTTTCCCCCAAATTTCAAATTTTCCTTCGAGTTAAATTCCAGAAACTTGTCAGAAGACCGCGCCTTCCCCCATTTTGTTCTCCTGATCTTCCCTGTTTGTATTCCCCCATTGTTTTTCTTATTTGAGAACAGAAATACTTCTGTTTTACCCCCTCCATAATGTAGCTCAGTAAAAAAATACTCGTTCCCATACCCACCCCACCCCGGGCACTCCTTGTTCCTTGGTTAGGTATTCATATCCATTGTAATGCCTTTTTTATTATTCCTCCCCCTTTCACCCCAGGTGTGTGTGTGTGTGTGTGTGTGTGTGTGTGTGTGTGTGTGTGTGTGTGTGTGTGTGTGTGTGTGTGTGTGTGTGTGTGTGTTTGAGAGAGGGGGGAATAATTTATGCAAAAACTTGCAATGAGTCGGATTGTGCCGGGTTACAAGACTCATTTTAGATCATCATGGTGTATTTAAAGGCTGCCTGCCTGGCTTAATTATATTTTAAATTAAGCCCCCCTGAACCTCTCGAAAAAGATAAAGTATCTTTTGGTTATTTGATTCACAAAAATTTAAATCTTTATTCTAAAGTTTTTTGTGTATTCAGTATACATTAAAAAACCCAAAATAAATAAAAAACACGTTTTAAAGTTTAATCGGAAAAAAATTTTATATTTTTTTTTCCAAATCTTGTTTTAAAATTTAATTTTCCCTTTGGTTATTTTGCTTTGTTGGGTTTGAAACCTACCCAAAAATGGGGTTAAATTTCACATTACCCCATTCGGGAAAACTTTAGTCCCTAAAAAAAGACCCAAAAAAAATCGTTTTATAAAAAACCCGAGATACTTAATATTTTTTTTTTAAAGAAACACACCTCTTATACATAAAATACATACCCCCCGGTGTTGTATGTTTGATGTTCCTTCATTTTTCCCAGGGCATGAGCCAAAAGTTTGTCTGTTATTGTCTATGTTATTATTATATATTGAGGAAGCCCCGAGGCTGTAGGATCACACACCCCTTGGGAATGGGATGAAGTCAAGTTTGACCCAAAGGGGAAGGGGGAAGGGCGCTCTTTCCCTTGGATGAACTCTTCACCCGCGTCAAAACCCCCCTAGATGTTGAAGAAGATGAGTGATTATAAAAGGGATTGAAATCACCAATATTTTCAAAATTTTTTTTATCTAAAGAATTGTCTTTTTTTAAAAAAAATTTTTTTTTTGAAACACTTTCTTTTTTGGAAAACATTTTTTCCTTGGGTAATTTAAATGTTTTCCTCCTTTAAAAAAAAAGGAAAGTAGGCTCTTTCATCTTTTTTTTTTTGTTATTATTAAATTAATTTCATTAAATCCCCATTTTTCTATTTATCTATACATATTTTGTGTATAGATGACAAATATAAATAACATGCCCCTCAATTTTTTAAAATTCATTTTTTTAATATATTTTATCTTATTTTTTTCCGAACGTCAAGATCTTCACTATTTAAAAATTTAAATTTTTCAAAATATTAACCTCAGATTTTTGCATGTGTTGAATGCTGCACAAGAACCCAGCCTACATGTAAATTAACTGAATTTGAGCAAATAAAACCTTTTTAAAAAAATGTAGACTTTTAAACAGGAAGGATAATTCTTCCAAACAGCTGAACATGCAAATGAGGTTTCACTTTTTTGATTTTAAATTTGTTTAAAAATTGCTACATACAAAAAATTTGTATATGTTGAATTATATAAACGGTATGGGAAACAACCATTAAAAACAATTTTTTTCCCATTCTAATTTTTTTCCAAAATTGATATGTTTTTATGACCCAAAATTTTTCAAAAAAGACCCACTGACCCTGTATCCTTATCTTGGTGTGTTTTTTTTGGAAAACTTGCGTTTGAATGTTTCCAGGGTTTTCCCTGGAAATTTTTTTTGCGATCAGCTCTGATAACTTTGCATGAGCGAGGATCTGTTGCCGGGGGGACCCCAGGACACAAGCAACGTGTGAGGAGGAGTTCCTCTGCTGCCCTCCCCGCCCGGTGACTTCTCATCAGGGACCTTCAGCCCTCTTTTCTTCCCACCCGGTCCCCCACCCCCGCAGGGTCCCCCTGCTGGCGAATCACCGCCCCCTTTACTACAGGGGCACCCACCATCCCAGAGCTGAAAAAGGGGGGGCCACCCTTCCCCCCCAGAAACGGGGGCACCATCTAGCCCCTTTTTTAAAAAGAGCGACTGCCCCCACCTCTGCTGACAGGGGCATCACCACCCCTCGCGGAAAGGGGCATCACCACCCGCCCTGCGGCAGGGTCACACCAGCCCGCCTCTGTTGACGGGTTTACCAGCCCCCTCTGCTGACAGGGGCACACCAGCCCGCCCTGCCCACAGGATCACCCCTACCCCCCTCTGCTGGGGTCTCACCTCCCCCCCTCCAGGGTATCACCGTAAATCTCCAAACAAGTTCACGATCTGCACCCCCTCCAGCAGACTAACCTAACACCCTTTTCCAGCTTACGCCCCCCTACCCCCCCTGGTGGGGGCTGCCCCCCCTCCCGCACAGTACTACAACCTCACACCCCAGGATAACCCCCTGTTTTTGGGCACCCTTTTTTCCTGTATCTCCCCTTTAAGATTTTAATGTTCTCCATATTAGTCAAGTATGCATATTTCCCCGTTTGTTTTTATTTTATGCGAACAGGTCACTGCCCTCATTTGGGAATGTTTCCATAATATCAACAAATTTGAATTGTTTAAAATATTTTTTGATTTTTAAGTTAGATTTCCCTTTTAGCCTCTACTAAGTCCCATTTCAAATTTATATTTTTTTAAAAATATTTTTTTTGAAAAATTATTAAAATTTCAATATCTGCTAGTGATACATTTTTAGCAAAGTTAATCATCATTACTGAATGACTTTTTTTTCCCCTTTGTTATCCCCCGTTTTTTTGAAGTTTTATTATTTTTAAATATATCCGGTGCATAAAAAAAAGGAATTTTCACAAATTATTTTCACGATATGTCGACTTGAAAAGCTCCCAATATTTTTTAACATTTCCCTACAAACCCCCCCTCAAAACCCGGAGCACAAAAAATTTGACCCCAAAGGGGTGATTTTCCGCCCAAACCCCCCCCCTCCCCCCGTCGGTTCCCCTTTACCAAATTTCCCCCCGAACTTAGAAAGTCCCCCTGAGCCAGCACCCTTTTTTTGGGAAAAGTTTTTCCGAAAAAATGGATCACTGTTTTGATTCCCACGCAGTGTTTTAGTGTAGGGTGGATTCCTAGTGAAAAACGGATTTCCCGATATCAGGTGGATGGAAAAGTTGTAATTGTTTTTACCGGGTGGTACGGTTTTGTTGATTTTGTGATGGATTAAAAAGCCTTTGGTTATTCTAAGGAAATTTCATTTTTTTTATTATTTTTTTTCTTTGTTTTTTTCATGTTTTGTCAGCAAAAGCGCCCATTTTGATCTCGCATGGAAGAGGGGAAAATCGCCGCGGGGACATTGGACCAGTAGTTTTTGCCCCCGGCAGGTTGGGTGTTTGGGACGGTGATTCTTTAAACATTTTAGTTGTGGCAAAATTTTTGGATATTGAAAAAAATGTTAGAAAATTTTTACCCTAGTACATGAGTACCCCAAAAGAGGGGGATACCTATATGGCTGTTTTTTTCCTTTCTGTGTTTTCCCATGCTATATCTGAAGGTTTTCTAGTGCCTTAAAATTTCCCCCAAAATTTGGGGGAAAAAAAGAAACAGGGGTTTTTTATTGTGGTGACACCCAAGGGGGAGGGACTGTTCCTCAAATTCCTTCGTCTTTCCTTTTTCTTTTTGGGGCTGATGAACCACGTGTGGTGAAACGTTTTCGTAAAGATACCCAAGTGTTGCACATATGTTAATTTATCAAAAAGTCGGTTCTCTGAAATTTATCTCTTATGTGTGACACATATGTAAATAATATTTTTTAGGGTTTTGCCCTTACCAGTTTAGGTCTGGGTTTTCCCCAGGTGTCCAAGACCACTGACATTTTTGGAGAAACTTTTCATGGTTTATTTTTTCAAGTTTTTAGTTAGGATTTTTTTCATATTTTCTTTCCCGTCCTTGACTCTTTGTTAGTATATTTGGGTTTTTATTTTGTGGGTGTAGTGTATTATTGAGCCTCTAGCACTACATAACGTTTTTCTTGAAACTTAGTAAATTTCCCCTCCCCCCCTCCCCCTCTCACTTCACGTCCCTCCCCCCCTCCCCCCGCCGCCTCCCATCAAAACCCACCCTTCCCCCCCTTTCCTCCTCCCTAGATTCCCCATCCCACCTCCAACTTGAAATTTAATCATCGCTTGTTTTTTTCGGGGAAACAACCAAGCGGAAAAAGGTAATCAAAGTTTGCCTCGAGAAAGACCAGCGCGGTTTAAGATAGGACAAGTACACCCAAAAAGGGGACAAACCTGGCTGAGGTAGAGGCAAGTCTTCCCCGAGAGGATCAAAATGGCAGAGGAAAGGCATTTAGTTAGACGACCAAAACCAAACTGGGAGACCAAACCCTTTTCCCCTATCAGGAAAAATTTTTTTGAAGACAAAAACCTGGCAGATGAAAAACCTGGAAAAGGTAGACGTAAGTACACAGGTAGAGCTAAACATATCTAGAGGGGAGCAAAACATAGAGGGGACATCTAAGCCTGGTAGAAATTTACGTGTTGCAGGATCAAAACCCTATACTTTTTTTTTTTCCAAAATTAAGGGTTTGTGTTTAATTTTATCAACCCTTTTTTCCATATTCTATACTCAATATTTTAGTTTGTTTTTTTTCGCCCTGGGGTCTGACTCCCATCAGTGGTATATCACTGCAGGATAAACTGTGTATTTTGGGATTGTTTTACATTTTTTGCTGAAAGGGATGGAGGAATGTGATGGGAAAGAATAATGGGGGTTAAAAACAATGTTTTTGGGGATCCAATTTAAAGGGAAAGGGAAAAGCGAAAAAATATTAAATGATGGCCCCAAGTAGGGCCCTTTTAATCTGAGGGTAAATTCTAAGGTCTAACTAAAATGGAAAAAGGGTTTTGGAATAGGAATACCATTTTAATAAAGAAGATAAACAAGTATAGACATACGACATAGGATCGATGACATGTTTCATAGACTAATTTTTGTAGTTTAAAGGTTTTTTAGAAGACTTCTAGGTGTATGTTATTAGGGAACGACAGATATGGAGATCATTCTTTGTTTAATCATTGAGAGTGAGGTAGGTGGGGTACAAGGGGAAAAAACAAAAGAAGTGGATAAAAAAGAAAGCAATTGAGCAAAGAAAAATAAAGATATTAGGAACTTTGAGAAAGGTTGGCTAGAGAGAGTACAAGTAAGTTTTGAGGAAGGTGGAAGGGGTAAAGGGTAGATTAAGAATGGGTGGGGAATGCACAGTATACGTTTTTGGAAGGAAAGTAAGTGGGGGGAAGAGGAATGATTAGTGCAATAAAAGGTAAGGCGAAAGAAAATAAAATTAACTTTGAGTGTTTTTACACTGCCAAATGATTATGGAGGGCAGAGTAAGGGGGGGGAATACTGGCCCGCAAAAAACGGGGGGCTGTCAGCAAATTTTTTTAGGGAAAAGGGAAAAGTTTTTGAGGGGGAAATTTAAAAAGATGAGAAAGTTTTTTGATGGGGGTCTTAGACCGGAATGATGGAGGCAAGTAGTGTTTCTTGATATGTTGTTAGGGTGTAATTAAAGTTATAAAAAACAAAAAAACCCTGCGATCAAAAGACATTTTAAATTGGGCATTTTCCCGGAAGCTTTTCACCATTCAGTCTTCTTAAAATAACCCGAAGAGAAAGGGTAAGATGGGGAGTGGGGTAAGCCCCTCCCGAGTCGATTTTTTTTCCCCATCATCGTGATCAAAGTGCAAAATTTTGGAGAGGGGGCATATACTCAAGAGATAAGATGGATCGTGGTGACGGTGAGCCAGTGGGAAAAACCACTAGGGGAAGAGGGTGGCCTAAGGTTGGGCAAGTTAGAAAAATTTTTTATAAAGTTCCCAAAACTTGTAGTGCTAAAGAGTTTAAGTGTGATTGGGTTCATTGGCAGTTTAACTAAATATTCTGAGCCCAGTTTGACGTCTCCTTCTTTTACTATTAGCATTTTTAAAAAAATGTGGAAAGTGTAATAGCTGATTTGGGGTTAATGAAAAACCCTAATTGTGTTTACTGAATAACTTATGTATACTGACATTTTAAAAGCGATTTTTTTAACGGTTTTTGAACAACTTTGCTCTGTTTTTTAAAAAATACCGCTTGTTCACGAATAATGGCCGATTGGGGAAAAAACCTCCCAAAAAAGGTTACTGTAATATTTTTTTTTACAGTGAAATTTTGTGTTTCATTTAATATTTGTGTTTAATGTAATATTTGTGTTTACGTGAAAACTTGGTTATTTCGATTTGTTTTCATTAACACTTTTTGTGTTTACAGAGGGGCCCCAGTGAGCAGCGGGAGCCCCGGTGGGGGGGTTTCACGGGGGCCTGGCCCCTCCCCCCCCTCACTGAGCCAGACTTCCCCAACCAACTTTTGGACCTCGAGGGGGCAAAGCTGGCTAAACATTTAAAACCTAGCTGGGGGACCAAGTGTTTCTAGGAAGGTTTTACTTGATTTTTAAATATAAAAAAGAGGTTGTTCAAGGAATGTTTTAATTATAAATAAGGGAATTTTAGCTGTTTTTAAAGTGAAAAAAAAATGAATTTTTTTTTAAACAAGCCATTAGATTTGCATTGGCAAATAATTTAAAATAGTTCACGGATCAACAAAATAACAAAAAAAATCCATAATAATTGATGATTTTTAAAAAAATTTTTTGATAATTTATAGCAAAAAATTTATACTTCATACACAGTATGTTCTCTTTTTCTATTATTATCCCCCAAAAAACCCCTCAAAAATAGAGCCACTTCTTCCCCACTGGGAGTGGTGCCCCTTTTAAGGCCCACCTCTTAAAAAACCCCGCTGACCCAATAAAATTTTAAAATTTACTCGCCATAACCTGGTAAAAAAGGTTGTGGACTGTTTATTTATAATCTAGACTCGTGTTAGAATTTGGGATGTTCAACTACAATATTTATAATGATTATTTAAATTATCATTTCTACTTTTCATAAATTTTAAAATTATTATCTAACAAATAGAATCTAAACGGCCAGTCAGAAACTAGTTCGAACTCCAGCCTGGGTGCAATGACGCCCATTCAAAGTCCCAATGCCACAGGACTGCTTAAATGGCAAATTTTAGTACCCCAGCACACGAAGTTTAAAGATGACTTGATCCATTAGTGAGGCCCCCCAAAATATTTTGGCCTTTTAGCGCTCAACATGATTAAACCAATACAAATCGATATTCTCAACGTTTCCCCTTGGGGGGACAATGCTTTCAAAAAATTTTAACCCAACATTTCCCCTTTTTTAAAAAAATGTTTTATTATTATTATTTTTTTTAAACCCTTGCAACAGGTCTGGCCGGGGGAGCCGGGATTCCCCCCGGGAGGAGGGGATTAAAAACTAACGCTGGGTGCCGGCCCCCTTCCTCCCTCCAAACAGCCCCAGTGGGATTTCCGCCCACCTTTAGGGGGGCGGATGACCCCATCCACTGACATGGGACGGGACAGTCTGGGAGATTGAACAGGGCTGCCCGCGCCTGGCTGACCCCGGCCCCCAGCCTCCACCCAGAAGGGAAAAGGGGGAAATCCCCCTGTATGGGACTGGGGAAGCAGATTCCAAAAATCTAAAAATTTTTGATCTCAAAAATGGTAAAAGTGTGATCCCAATGCCAAATTAAAAAGAGACTTTAACTTTTGGGAAAAAAAATTTTTGAGGCCCTTTTAAAGAAAGTGAATAATAAAACTTATGCTTTCGGAAGTTTTATATTCTTTGAACACACTGCTTGGAAAAAACTGAACATGCAGCAAGAACTTGACCAGGTTGTTTCACAGTACTGTACTAACTTGTTCAAATCGACAGCAATTGAACCCCTTTAAATTTTAAAATATTTATAATCGGAAAAAGGAAAAAATAGTAAGTGGATGAATTGAAATGGCTTGGAAAACCCCCCTTCCCCAAAGTTAAAAAATTGACCTCCGCCCCTAAAAATTTTATCTCCACCACAATTTTTGACCGCCTCCCCGGGGTAAGCCCCGCCTGCTACCTACCCTGTGCTCCCCCAGCATTTTTGGGCTCTGCCCCCCATCGGGGAGAAGTTAGTATTTTTGTCATAATTTGTCTTTTGCTGATTGATTTGGGGGTTTAAACTTTTATTTTGATTAATTTAATGATAATTTCTCCCGAACTCGAAATGGGGCAGAAGTTGCAGTGAAGATCAAATTTTTAGATTTATATGTGGGGTTTTGTCAATTAGTGTTAGTAAACTGTTCCGACCACTGCCCCTGGGGTTTTAACTTTCCATGATTGCTCAACACCTCAAGGATAAAATGTCGCACAGCATTACAAAAAAAATTTGGGGTTTAATTTAAAAAATTTTTCATTAATTTAAAAGACAACTAAACATTGCCCCTTTACGCCCCATTACAAACTCCTTCCAACTACTGTGGAAGATCTGGGAAAAATATACCGGGGATACAACAATCCCCAGGCACATCAATCATCTTTTTAAAAACCGTTGCAGCGGGGAAATCATTTTATAAAATATCAGCTTTCCCCTTAGCTCCACAATTGGCCATGTTTCTGGAAACGTCGTGACCAAACTAAATTTTAAACCCTACCCCCATATTCTAGTGTCCCCGTTTTTGTTTGGTCAGGGAAAAGGGGGCCCTTTCCCAAACTCCTTTTTTGGCTGATGTGAAGATAGCAAGGGTTTGCATATTGTTGCATATTGTTCCCTTTGGTTTTAATCGTGATGTGGACATTGATATGCTGTGCTTTATTCACTTTTTTGTGGGGAAAATTACCCATACATTTCTGAATTTGGAGTTTTTCAAATAAAATTACTATAAAAATAGCGGTAGCCTAACAGTGTGTTTGCAGCCTTTGATTTGCAAACATAAGTAAAAATATATTTATTATGATACATTTAAGTGGTTTTATTGGAGTAATTTTTTTTTTATAACCTTAATTTTTCGACAGGCCCTATTAAAAACAGTTCAAATGAGGGATAAATTATATTACATCAATTTTGAAACATAGTTCATTTTTATTATCCAAAAAAAGTTTTTCCTTTTCTTACAATGTTTGTGTTTAAGATTAGTATAGTCAATTTAAAATTCATGGTTTGAATTTTTAATAGAGCAGACCTAATATTCCAAGGGTGTGTTCCCCGTAAATACTTTTTCCAAAAGGAGGGTTTCGACCCCGTGTACTTGAGTTTTGGTTCTGCTGCATCAGTTCCCCAGGCAAAAAAAAAACAATTAAAACAGCTATCTGAAATTCGGGGCCCAAAAATGATCAGTGAAAAAAACCCTCTTTTTGGGTGTATCCCCTTCTCGGGAAAAAAAATCAAAACCCAAAAACAATTTATTGCTTTTGCTTCTTTAAAGCTGTGCCGGGTAATTTCCCGAATTGGTCAGCAGGTATAACTTATAGAAAAGTGACGTCCGGTTCGAAGTTCTTTATTTGGGGAAAAAATACCGGGAAACTTTTGGGTCTGGGGAATTTGGTCTTGGGACCCAAAAACTTTCCCTATACCTGCGAAATCATATACATCGATAAAATTAGACATTAGGTCGGGTAGAGGACTCAGGGCCCCATGAATCTTGTGGGTGAAGCAAAAGCAACCTGAGATTAGCTGCTTCTTTGAGAAAATTATAAGGGGCTCCCTTTTGTCCTCGTTTTTTTGGCTGTGTTAAAAACACTTGTGTTTTAAAAACATATTAAACTATGGGGGGAGAAATTTGTGATCACCCCATGTACAGTTTTTTTAAAAACCCTTTTTTGTATAAAAAAAAGTCCATCCATCTTTTCTTCCCATTGTAAAAGATGTATATTTTGAAAGTTAATAAAAAAAACAGGTGTGTATTCATTATCCCAAAAATGTTTTTTAATATTTTGTTTTACTTAAAATTTCATTTAATAAATTATGTTTTCAACCTCATCAAAATTTCGTTGAAAAGTTCATTTTACAAAACAATTTTTTTTATTAAGAATTTTTAAATTTTATTGAAAGGGGTAAATTTGCAGGGGTCTAAAGCCTGGGAAATTTGGGGATCATCCTTTTATCGGGGGATCATAGCCCACTTCCTTTATGAAGCACCTCCCCCGCAACAAGGCACCTTCCCCATCCCCCGAAAAAAAATGGATAAGATTGTACGAGGGGTTTCAGGGGTGTATGTGTGAGTTCCAGATGTCGCAATATCATGATTTTTTTTTTATTTCTTTCACTTTTTTAGGTTTCATGTCTGTTGTTAAAAACAATTTTTCCTATCCTCATTTAAAAAAACAAAAAAAAATACTAG
The DNA here is from genome assembly GCA_009830355.1 of Cherax destructor. Lineage (NCBI taxonomy): Eukaryota > Metazoa > Arthropoda > Malacostraca > Decapoda > Parastacidae > Cherax > Cherax destructor. The sequence goes on from WNWK01003500.1 coordinate 156,879, forward strand.
ACAACAATTTTTTTTTTTTTTTTTGTGTGTAGGGGGTGAAATTGTTAAAATATATATATATATATATATATATATATATATATATATATATATATATATATATATATTCCACCAAACACCTCCTTGGTGCCCCTGGGGGCCCACCACATCTGGTCCTAGAAAAATCTCAGCCTCAGGACATAAAAGAGGATAAAAGACACAAAACAGATGCCTTCCTACCACCAAGTCCTGTAAACCCAAAACACCTATTTCCCTGGACCCCCCCAGCCCAGCGGGGAAACTCGGGGAATATGACTCTCCTCAAGACCATGCTAGAAGTGTTTAATTTTTCACTGAAGAGGGGGTTGCAGCCCCCTTTTAGTCAGGCTTGGGGCGGGGAGTACGAAACCTCCCAGTTGCCCTCCCCAGTTTTCCTACCCCTTTTTTCAAAAGCCATTTATGTTAAATAATAATTTTTGGGGATATGCTGTTGTAGATCCTCGCACAAAGACCAGGTGAGGAAAGATAGATTAAAGTATGTGGGTAATGTTTCAGGACCATGCAATTTTTTTTTTTGAAAAGTGCCCCAGTTTTTTTAAATTTTTTTTGATATGTGTTGCAAATTTTTGAAATTCAGGGTTCAAAAAAGATATTTTGGGGTTTTCCTCGTCTTGACTTTTTTTTAATTATGTTTATTTTAAAAAGGTTTTTTTCTTATTCTAAAACTTGTAGGAAGTCTTTCCAAATTTAGAGGTGAGGTTCCATGGGGAAAATCTTTCACAGACCCCATTGACAGTTTTCTTTGACAACAGCATCTCAATCGTATGACAGCTGTTGTGTTATCCACAAACAGGACTGATTAAGTTCCGGGGGGTTTGGGTGGTCTTTTTTTATAAATGGAAAAAAGGGGGCCAAAAACTTTCCCCGGGGAACCCCCTATGTTGAAAAGTTGGTTGATGATTTGAAAGATTTTTGTTGACAAAAAAATAGATAAGAATCGGGCAACATTTTGGTGAAAATCTATTGAATACACTTTTTAAAGCAAATTATAGCTATTTGAAATTTTAAACTTACGACGTTTAAGGGAAAAAAAAACGTGACCGCACAAATGTTTTGTTTTTTTTTTTGTTGTTGTTGCGTTTTCTTTTACTTTCATTTTCATTCTAATTAAAAATTTTCCCTCAACATCATGTACAGGGGGGAGGGGGGGGTGCAGGGTAGGAGAAAAATTTAGATTTTTGCCCCAAAGTGTTTTTGTGCACCCCATATCCTTGGGGAAGGGCAGAGCTTGGATACAAAAAACCCAGGCACTAGCCCCCCGGGGTTAAAATTGACATTTGGATTTATACTAATTTTTACAAAAATTTAAAAATTTTTAGACAATTTATTTTTTTTCAAAAATAAGATATTTGACATGTCATTTTGGGAAAAAACACGGGCCTCATTTCTGGCTTTATTGAAAAAAATCCATGGAAATGTCTGCAACAAAAAAAATACATCTAATGACTGCTGCTGGGACAGGTGATGAGGATATGTCCTCAGAAAAGCTATAGCTACTGGCACATTTTTAAGTTTACCATGTAATCTGCACCCAAAATGTTTTGAAGAGCGGACCCCCAGCCATGTCCATGCCCCTTTGCTTGTTGTTATTGTTAGGGCCCCTGAGGTGGTCCCGATTTTTCCTGCGCCCCCCAAAGGGCGGATCTAAACCCCCCTTCTAAAATATCGTACAGAACCCTCCAAACGGTTGGGTGGGTGCGGCCCGCCAGACCTTCTTAGCCCTTGAGCCTTTCAGGGTTCTATTTTCAGGGGGGGTTTACTACTATGGGCGGCACCCTTTATTTCAATGGGGTGCCAAAAAAGGCTTCCGGGAGAAAAAAGGGATCTTTCCAACATCTTTTGGTTTTCTTGAGTTTCCCCATAACTTTGGGTTTCAACTGGGCTAAGGTCTTGAGATACAGTGTCTCTTCACCATTTTGGAGCAAGGGGGAAAGGGTTTATTGTAGGAGCTCTACCTCTTCCACAAAGGATCCGTCTTGTTCATCCTACGGGACCCCAGGAGAATGGGTCCAGGGTGACAAAAGGTGGGCATGGGGCCCCGAGAGGAACACGTGAATAGTTGAAAGTCTCTCAGGGGGGGGGGGTTTGCTGTCAACAATGACTAATAATAAAGGGGATAGGAAGACAGTCTGCCAGTGTTAACCGGTGTTGAGATTTCGGGCTTTGTAACTGATTTCCTATGACCATTAAACCGTCCATTGACCATTGCCTTGAGGGTTGTAGGTTTTTGCTGCAAGCAATTTTTGTTGCCAAAATCAGGGTTCATTACTCATAAACAAATCCCTGTCTGAAGGGATATAGGCCGGCATCCCAAAAATGCGAATAACAAAGACAACTGATGACAGTTGAAGCAGTCATATTTGAAAGGGGAACACAAAAGGAAACCTAGAATATTCATCTACTATGTTAAGGAAATCCCTATTCTGGTTTATGTTGAGAGGTCCTTTGAAATCAATTTCAGTCCCCAAAGGCGGGGTGGTTTTATGAGATGAGTTTTCTGGCTGGTAAAAGTTTGGTTTGCACTTTTACATACTTTGCATGATCTGATCATTGCGCCCCTCTTCCACTGAGTGGGGGCATATTCTTAGTTTAAAAATGATACGGGCTTTCCCCGGGGACAAAAGGCCTTGGGGAGCTCTGAGAGTGATTCAAATCATGACATGCTGCCCACAGTGGGCCCCAGAGAATGCATCGGGGAAATGTTTTCCCCGGTCGTCAGAATATAAAAGTTAAAAAGTAGTTCCATCCTCCAGCGAAATCTTGTCATTTTTGATCTTATTTTTTGTGTTTCTTGTAAAACAAAAATCACGGACCTTGGGCTCCCTTTCGTAAATGTCTCCTGTTAAATAATGCCTCCAGTGGGAACTGCTTTATGATGGCCTGGGCCCTTTTTTCCCGCATAGACCTCATCCTTGAAAAGTTCTTTAAAAGAAACAAGGGCGCCTGCCGAGTGAAGCTGGCCCTTTGGATCCCTTTCCACCCGAATGGTGGGGGCTCTAATCCTGAACTATAGTTTTTAATATCCTGTTTTAGAGTATAAAAGCTGTTCTTTGTAAGGAAAAATCGGGGAGCACTCAGTGGGGAACTTTTCTTGGTTGTAGATCCACTGTGAGTAAAAGCAAAAAAACCAAGAGTTCTTTGGAGGTTTTTGTCTTGGGCATTGGGTTCCGTAACAAGTCTTTCAGGGTCTGGGGATATTGCACCTCCCCACCACATAACCAAGGGTTTAAAAACCTTTTAGGGGAAAAAATGCACTTTTCTTCATTGTAACATATTTTTTTTCTTGGGGCTTCCCAAAAATTATCAAGGTTTTCATCATGTTCCTCCGGGGCTTACAAATGGTAAATTATCTAAATAGCATAAGTTTCCCTGTTGTCTTCCTGAATGGTGAATCCATAATTCGTTGGAAACAGGGTACCCCCTTGGGAACCCCGGGACTTGGAAACTGATGAGGCCACAGCCTGGCGGGTTTTATGGTTTTTCTTCCTTTTAGGGGGATGATAGGCCTTGATCAAGGCAAAAACATATACTGAGCAATTTTGTTCACTGTATCATCAATTCGAGGTAGAGGGGACCCCTCAAGAAGTGAAATTTGGATTGTCTCAGAATAGGGTAGCCAGCCTCCGTTTCATAATCATCCTTTAAACAACATTACCCCTTACTTGGTTCTATAATACCCTCCTTCACGCCCTGAGTTTTTTTCAATGAACATCCCATCTTCATAAGAATAAACACTTTGCTGATATAGGATGACAATCCATAAAATTCGCAAAAAGTTTGTGGGCTCCCCTTAAAATTAAGACCCAAACAACGGAGGGGGCAGTTACCTCCATATGTTAAGGTAAAACCATGCGCTTTAAAATCCTGACCAAGGATCACATCAGAGCACAGTTGTGGGAGAACAGCTAAATGTCATCTTGATAATCCCTGTCATTAACTCGGTTTACCTTTCAAAACCCTAACGCCCGGGAAAAAAGGGGTTGGATAGGAAACGGGCCGATGAGTGATGTAAAAGGTGGCGTTTTAAAAGCAAAGGGTTTATGAAACCCCTGAGCTACTGTCAATCAGACCCACTTCTGTTCCCTTTTATGAACATTTTCCCAATGCCTTTGACAGTGAATTTGGAGCAGCCCAGAAGTCACTGTTTCTAAGTCGCCTGGTCGGGAAAGCATAGAACACTAGCTCTTGTTTATGTATTAGCACGACATCAGCAAGGGCCTTTTATATTGATGGCACATTGCTTCACAAGGGGGCACTTTGGGGGTGGGGTCTTGAAAAACCCCAAAAAAAACACTTTTGGCCTGCACTGCTGTCACTGAAGCAGGTTCCACGGTAACCCATTAAAAAGCCGGTTAAGACTTACCACTAAAACTGGGTAGTACTGTACACTTCAGAATTCTTCTGAGCTGAATCTAATGTCTTGCCTGGTCAGGGGGGGTGTCCAGGTTTTTATTCTCCAAAAAACGCTGCCTTTTTTGGTGATTGCGGCCACTGATAAAGACCCTGATGGACTTTCCCAAATCTGAAAGCTGTCCCCGGGGAAAACAGCCCTTTCCTAATTTTTTCGTTTGGGTTTCCCTCTGGTTTACCAATCTGGGCGGAGTTGCAAGCGTTTGGGAAAAGATTTCATTTGTTTAATATACTGAGACTTGAGGGCATTGATAATCTTCATAGGTATTACACTCAGAAATAACCCCCAGATTTTAGGTGACAAATCATTCACCCTCTACGCACCCTTGAATTCATGCACGACCTTCAGCTGCCGTCTGTCTGAACTTACAGTTATTTCCCACACTGTGTAGCCCCGTTTTTAAATCTGTCAAACTTCCCTCTGCTCCCCCAAATTCACTAACAGCAGCACTGCCCCAGGCATTTTTTCCAGACCCCACAACTGCCTTTTTTTCCCAAAATTTTTCCCTTTGGCACATCTCCGCAACTTTTTTTTTGTTGATCCACACCCAAAAACAACCCCATCCTCGTTGTTTGTGATTCTGTTTTGTTACATATTTCTCCTTTTTGCAAACATCAGCTTCCCTTTATTTTTTTTCTTGCCAGGATGAAATGCTGGTTGGGGTTTTGTTGATTGTGCTGGGAAAGGGGTAATCTGCCGTCTCATCACTTTTCAAAGATTTTTATGATGTGAAAGTGAGGGGGTCTGGTCTTTTTTTCTTTTTTAAATTTTAGTTTCCTCTTTCTTTTCCCCAACCCCCGAATACATCCTAGGCGCCAAACCCCGCCACTTTCATATTTTTTCAATTCTTTGAATTTATAGGGTCCACCTTTATCAAAAAGGGGTGGCATTCTGAACTTTTTTGCCCCATTTGGGTTATTTCAAGTCACAATCAATAAAAAAGCACAAAAAAGAACAGATGAATGGGTGAACGCGCAGAGATGTATTCCTAACTCAATGAGAGAGAGATGCACACTGAGTGTGAAACGCATGAGGAAGCGGCATTGCCAGTGAGTGGACGTGTCTCATACACTCGATTTCCGAGTGGATGCTTGACATCTGAGGAAGAATTTCAAAAAAAAGTGCTCTAAGTCTGATTTGCTTCATTTCCGCACCACTTGATAAAACCGGGTTCCACTGTACAACAAAGCAAGTAGATTACTATCACTGTATAATACATTCTTTAAGGACACTAAACCAAAAAAAGGCCAAACAGTGCTAAAAATATTTAAGGAAAAGTTGGCTACTCCTCTGACTAGGCTTAGTGCTGTAGTACATCATAATACTCACTAAAAAAGCTAAAATCATGAAAATAAAAACAATGCAAGTCAAGATGAGGACAGTAAAAAGCCCAGGCATGACTATAGAAAATTAATTACTTGGTCATCAGGACCAATGGCACTCCAGTGATCTTATTTATGTTTGGGGGAAAAATCAGGTACTGCATAGGTCTGTGTATATGTACTGTAAATGCCTTAGATCAGATACATATTGCAGAACATTTGTTACTAAACCCTAAACTGTACTAACAAACTGCCGACAAAAATCCCTTTAGAAGATTTTATTCAGATTATTAATCTAGTGTGTTAGTAATCTTGGGTAACCAATGAAAGTATGGCATATTTCCATTAGGGTCCTTTGATCCTCATCCCAGGATACAACCCAACAGCTGGCTTACACTGAGGTACAGTATCTACTTACTGCTCAGTGAACAGGCATAAGGAAACATGTCCAATATTTTTTTCTTGTCCAGGATCGAACCTGGATTCTTCAGATGCGAGCAGAAAGTACTACCCTTCACGTGACCTTACCAAATTTTGATGCAACTGACCAATAAATCATATAAGAATAAAAAGAGTTACAGTTAATGGTCACAAATGGGGGTTTTATTTTTTAAAAACAGTATGTAATGTTATGGTGGACAGTAAAAAAAAAAGATGTACCCAATAAAAATACAGTGGCCCCCGGCACAGCTCAACTCAAAAATTATAAAAGGGTTTTTTTGTAGTCGTAATTATTTTGGGGGCTAAAAGGGACAAACAATTTAATTTGTCCTTATAACAAAGTTTTGGTAACCGGAACAGCATTCGGGGAATCATTATCAAAAAAAACCGAGGTAATGAAAGAAGAGTAAATAAAAAAATTTTTAATGTGTTGGCCAATTTTTTATATATGAAACTGTTATTTGACACTTTTTTTAATGTCTCTTTTGATATGCTTTTTTACCGTATGCTTAATGTTGACTTTAACACTTCAAAAGGGGGAATTTGAATACAGTACAGTGGACCCCCGGTTTAATTTTTCGTTTCCCGAATGCTGTTCATGCTATTACAAACAATTTATTCCCATAAGGAAAAATGTAAATTTGACTATTCCTTTGACCCCAAAATAAATTCAAAAAAAATAAAAATACACTTAAAAATTGTTTAGTTTGGGGCAAGCACCGGGGGCCCTGTACTTATGTATTAAAAAAAATTTAAAAAATTTTAATTTAAAAACTATTCTTTTGTACTTAGTGAACATTAAAAAAAGAAAGCAATAATCTAAAAATATATGCATTCCCCAGGGGTTTCATTTCGGGGCCCTTTTGATGCGAGGAAAAATTTAAGAAATATTTTGTTCCATTTTGTTTCTTTTAATGGGGGTGCTTTAAACCCCTGCCCCGGGAAATGAGAAATTTTAATAATAATAATAAAAAAATAATAAAAACAAAATTTTTTTTCACAAAATGTACAAGGTATACAGGCCCGCTGACATCAAGACAAAAATATACATATATAAAACTCTTGTTATGGAGCATTTCGGGGGCCAAAGGTCAGTTTTGTCCCAGGATACCCCACCAGTCGATAACACCCCGGGTTTCCCCTTTTCCCATGGGAAAATAGAAACCAGTGTAAAGAAACAAGGGCCCAAGTTTTTCCCGCTGAGAATTAACCCAGACCCGCCATGTGAAACGGGGCTTTGCCACCAGGCAATGGGGCACCATGGCATTCAGGTTCGAGCTGGAAGGGGAAAATTTTGTCCCCTTCCATAAAAGCCCCCATGGCATTTGGGGTGGGGTAAACCCCCGGATAATAGTTTAAAGGGGGTTGTTAGTGTCCGTTAAATCAGAAAATTGTTAAAAATAGCAAAAAACCCCAACTGCAGGTCTTTACTGTATACCTAACATAGTACAGTGGTACCCCGTTCGACCTTCTTTTAGAACAAACAAAATTTTTCCCATAAGGGAAAAATTTAAAATTTGATTAACAGTTTAGACCCCAAAAATACACTTACAAAAAAACTTACATAATTGTTTGAGTTGGGAGCTGCTCTTGCTGAGGTACCATTTCTGTACACAATTTACATTTATATTGCAATAAACATCTAAGATACAGGAGTTAAAAAAAGGACTTTGCAAAATTTTTTTAAAAATTTAAACAGAGGGGTTTGCTACATTAAAACTTTCCATACATTCTGGTTGTTCTTTTTTTTTTTAAAAGTAAGTGTAAAAGAGTTGATGTGGCTTTGAGGTGAGGTAGATGGGGTTTGGTTTTTTTGGGGAAATGGATGCAGAGTTGTCCATAGTTGATGGCTGCATTGGTGTTTAAAACTTTTAATGCATTTCCAGTCTGTTTTATTCTGCAGTCTTTTTACAGCTGACAATAAAGGGACACCCGGGGAACGACCTAAACTTTCAGACCCTTTTTCAATGAAAATTTACTCGCAAAACAGAAATGTCCTCTCATGCAGTGTTAATTTAAACTTCAGGTTTTTCATTCTTTTTTAGCTGCATCTCTTAACTGGGAAATTTAGTTTTCCAAAGTCTTTTTAAAAATTTGTTTACATTTTCATGTGAGGCATGTTGCCCCGGGCCAGGGGGTGTTTACCCCAAAAACCTCCGGTATACTCCAGGTAGATCTTCAAAACCCCTATTAGTGTCCTTTGAGAACAAAACCTGGGGAAATTTCCCTTTTTGAAACAAATTATTTGCCAAAGGCCATGAATAGCCTACCTATGGTGGGTTGGGGTATTAATTACATAATTCAAAATCAATTTCTTTTAATTTCTTTTTAATTTTCAATTACTTTTTTTACAGAAAAGTCCCAAAATTTTGTATTTTTTTTTCTTCAATTATACTTCAAATTTTACTAATGTCAAAAA
>WNWK01003501.1:0-15000 GCA_009830355.1 Cherax destructor
AGTAATCCACAACACTGTCAGCAACAGTGGTATATAGTAATCCACAACACTGTCAGTAACAGTGGTATATAGTAATCCACAACACTGTCAGTAACAGTGGTATATAGTAATCCACAACACTGTCAGCAACAGTGGTATATAGTAATCCACAACACTGTCAGTAACAGTGGTATATAGTAATCCACAACACTGTCAGCAACAGTGGTATATAGTAATCCACAACACTGTCAGCAACAGTGGTATATAGTAATCCACAACACTGTCAGCAACAGTGGTATATAGTAATCCACAACTACTGTCAGTAACAGTGGTATATAGTAATCCACAACACTGTCAGCAACAGTGGTATATAGTAATCCACAACACTGTCAGCAACAGTGGTATATAGTAATCCACAACACTGTCAGTAACAGTGGTATATAGTAATCCACAATACTGTCAGTAACAGTGGTATATAGTAATCCACAACACTGTCAGTAACAGTGGTATATAGTAATCCACAACACTGTCAGTAACAGTGGTATATAGTAATCCACAAACTGACTGATACACATGCAACAGTGGTATATAGTAATCCACAACACTGTCAGCAACAGTGGTATATAGTAATCCACAACACTGACAACACAGTAACAGTTTACCTGGAGAATGTTTCGGGGGTCAACGCCTCCGCGGCTCGGTCCGAGACCAGGCCTCATGGTGGATCAGGGTCTGATCAACCAGGCTGTTACTGCTGGCCGCACGCAAACTTACGTACGAACCACAGCCTGGTTGGTCAGGTACTGACTTTAGGTGCCTGTCCAGTGCCTTCTTGAAGACAGATAGGGGTCTATTGGTAATCCCTCTTATGGTGTCTCTCAGTGTACTCTTGGCACCCTTGCTTTTCATTGGTGGAATGTTGCATCTCCTGCCGAGTCTTTTGCTTTCATTGGGAGTGATTTTTGTGTACAGGTTTGGTACTAATCCCTCTAGGATTTTCCAAGTGTATATTATCATGCATCTCTCTCGCCTGCGTTCCAGGGAATACAGATCAAGGACCTTCAACCGTTCCCAGTAATTTAGGTGCCTTATCGTACTTATGTGTGCCGTGTAAGGTCTTTGTACACTCTCCAGGTCAGCAATGTCGCCAGCCTTAAGGGGGTCGTTAGTGTACAACAGTATTCCAGCCTAGAGAGAACAAGTGATTTGAAGAGAATCATCATGGGCTTGGCGTCCCTAGTTTTGAAGGTTTTCATTATCCATCCTATCATTTTCCTAGCAGATGCGGTAGATACATTGTTGTGGTCTTTGAAGGCAAGATCCTTTGACATTATCACTCCCAGGTCCTTCACATTACTTTTTCGCTCTATTGTATGGTTAGAGTTTGTCGTATACCCTTATATATTTTTAATTTCCTCAAGTTTATCATATCTGAGTAGCTGAAATTTCTCCTCGTTGAACTTCATATTGTTTTGAGTGACCCATTTGAAGATTTGGTTGATGTCCGCTTGGAGTCTTGCAGTGTCTTCGATGGATGAGACTGTCATGGCAATCCAGGTGTCATCCGCAAAGGAAGACACGGAGCTATGGCTTACATTTATGTCTATGTCAGGTATGAGGATGAGGAATAGAATGGGAGCGAGTACTGTGCCTTGTGGAACAGTTTTTCACCGTGGCTGCCTGGGACTTTACTCTGTTTACTATTACTCTTTGTGTTCTATGTCAGGAAGTTATAGATCCATCTACAAACTTTTCCTGTTATTCCTTGCTGTATAGTAATCCATAACACTGACAACACAGTGACAGTGCTTACCTTTGATATACCTGGCCATGGGCCAGGCTCGTCTGGTGCTTGCCTGGTCAACCAGGCTGTTGCTGCTGGAGGCCCGCTGCCGCACATTTTCGTCACAGCCTGGTTGATCTGGCACCTGGTGAAGATACTTGTCCAGTTTCCACTTGAAGGTTTCTACACTGGTTCCAGCCGTGTTTCTGATATCTTCTGGTAAGATGTTGAATAGTCTGGGACCCCGGATGTTGATACAGTGCTCCCTTATTGTCCCCACCGCACCCCTGTTCCTCACTGGGTTTATTTTTACACTTCCTCCCATATATCTCACTCCAGTATGTTGTTATGGCAGTGTGCAGATTTGGGACCAGGCCCTCAAGTACTTTCCAGGTATATATTATCATGTATATCTCTCTCCTCCGCTCCAATGAGTACATGTTCAAGACTTGAAGGCGTTCCCAATAATTTACATGTTTCACTGGCTCAATGTGAGCCGTAAACGATCTCTGTATTTGTTCCAGCTCTGATATTTATCCTGCCCTGAACGGGGCCGTCAGTACTGAGCAATATTCTAAGTGAGGGAGCACTAGCGATTTGAATAGTGTCACCATCGGCATTATTTCCCTTGTTTTGAAAGTTCTCAATACCCACCCCGTCATCTTCCTGGCTGTCGTGATCTTTGTCTTGTTATGGTCTTTAAAAGAAAGATCATCAGACATAATTATTCCCAAGTCCTTTACGTGTTCCTTTCGTTCTATTTGGTGACCCTCTTGAGTTTTGTATATAGTGTTCCTTTGAGTTCTTCAATTTTTCCATACCTAAGCAGCTGAAACTTATCACCATTGAACGTCATGTTGTTCTCCACTGCCCACTGGAAGACCCTGCTTATGTCTTCCTGTAAATTTTCAGTGTCTTCTACCGTAGTGACTTTCATGCTTATTTTAGTGTCATCTGCAAATGATGATACAAAAGTGTGCTGGGTGTTTTTATCTGTCTGCTATGAGGATGAGAAACAGCAGAGGTACCAGGACAGTGACTTGGGCACTGAGCTTTTGACCTCGTTGATGCTGGATCTTGCCCTGTTCACTACTACTTTTTGTGTTCTGTGTGTTAGGAACTCGAAAATCCATCTGCCTACCTTCCCCGTAATGCCTATGGCCCTCATTTTGTGCACTATCACTCCATGGTTGCATTTGTCAAACACCTTTGCAAAATCTGTGTAAATCACATCTGCGTTTTGGTCGTCTTCCAATGCTGTATAGTAATCCACAACACTGACAGTAACAGTGGTATACAATAATCCACAACACTGACAACACAGTAACAGTGTTGTATAGTAATCCACAACACTGAGATTAACAGTGTTGTATAGTAATCCACAACACTGAGAGTAACAGTGTTGTATAGTAATCCACAACACTGAGAGTAACAGTGTTGTATAGTAATCCACAACACTGAGAGTAACAGTGTTGTATAGTAATCCACAACACTGAGAGCAACAGTGTTGTATAGTAATCCACAACACTGACAGTAACAGTGTTGTATAGTAATCCACAACACTGACAGTAACAGTGTTGTATAGTAATCCACAACACTGACAGTAACAGTGTTGTACAGTAATCCACAGCACTGACAGTAACAGTGTTGTATAGTAATCCACAACATTGACTGTAACAGTGTTGTATAGTAATCCACAACACTGACAACACAGTAACAGTGTTGTATGGCAATATGAAACACCGTAACAGTGTTGTATGTCAATCCACAACACGGTAACAGTTTTGTATGGCAATCCACAACACGGTAACAGTGTTGTATGGCAATCCACAACACGGTAACAGTGTTGTATGGCAATCCACAACACAGTAACAGTGTTGTATGGCAATCCACAACACGGTAACAGTGTTGTATGGCAATCCACAACACGGTAACAGTGTTGTATGGCAATCCACAACACAGTAACAGTGTTGTATGGCAATCCACAACACGGCAAGTGTTGTATGGCAATCCACAACACGGTAATACTAACAATCAGCAATACTAACAAAAGATGATACAATTCGATCAGTGGTATTAAGTCAAAACGCTCTCACGTATGTATTAAGATTGTTACAAGGCGGCTTCTGGTGGCCACGTTTGTTCTCACGACGGCTGCTAGGCTTATGCTGCGCTTTATTAGTTGTGTTCAGCTGTTCATTCCTAGTAGGTAGGTAGTAGATTCGCCGGTATAATCGGCCGGCCCGGGCCTTTTCCAAGAGGTGGCCCGGCTTTGGCTCCCTGTCGTGGGAGTGTCTCAGACCAATGTTTGCCATGGGAGGAGGTACAAGTACCTACTCATCTTCTGTGACCAGCTGTCCCCAGGCCTAGCCCCATTACCCGCCCCATGGGCTCGGAGGGGAAAGTTAGGCACCTTGGGCTGCCACAAACCCTGCCCACACTGGGTTCGAAGGGTGTGGCAGCTGCATAGCAGCAGACGATGTCAGGAGGTGCAAAGGCAGCAAGAACTACAGGATCCTTTTGGAGCTACACCCCAGCGTTGGGCATTAAGCCCGTGTGCTGGGGAAGCTCAAGAAGATGCCTCTTGTGTGTTGCTGCTGCTACTACTTCACTAGTCCATTGCACTCTGTCATTACTAGTTATGCTAAGTTGTAGTTAACTATTTGGATTCTTTCAGTATACTTACCTAGCTGTACTCGCCTAGCCGTGTTTGATGGTGTTGATCGTAACTATTGGGATTACCAATAGACCCCTGGCTGTCTTCAAGAGGGAGATGGCCAGGCACTTAAAGTCAGTACCTGACCAGCCGGGCTGTGACTCGTACGTCGGTTTACGTGCGGCCAGCAGTAACAGCCTTGTTGATCAGACCCTGATCCACCACGAGGCCTGGTCACGGACCGGGCCTCGGGGGCGCTAACCCTGGAAACCCCTTCCAGGTATACTCCATGTAACCTTAATCTACCGGTTTTACTGATTCCCTGCCTCCAGGGCCCGATAATTTCTATTCTTGCAAATGTCTAGCGTGTTGACAACTCTTGTAGTTATTTCGCTTAAGTCTCTCCTTGTAGCGTATACTCCTCAGTTCTTGTGTTATTCTCGTTGTGAACCTTAAGATCTGTTCTAATTTCTTTATATGCTTGATCAGATGGGAACTCCGTGATGGTGCTGAATACTGAAAGACAGACCTAACGTGTGTGATGTTCTAAATGAATCTAAGTCCAGGTTCGTGAAAGCAGCTCTAAAGTTATCTAGTTATACGATTTATGTATTTCTAGTGATATGCTAGGTGCAGAGCTTACTCCCAGATCTTTCTCCTTGTACTTTGCAGATTCTATCTTCTAAGGATGTGTGTCCAGGTTTCTCCCCCTCCCCTCTCCTGTTTTGACTTGTTTTTATATACGTCAAATGTCTTCCAAACATTTTCTCCTTTGTTTCCGTAACTGTCATAAAACTTTAGGAGATTCGTGAGACCAAATTTGGGTTTTCTGACCCAGATTCTGATTGTCATCTATAAATCTATTTCGTTTAACCTCGAAGTGCTTTGATAATGTAGGTCAGAAGCGGCCGTCAACAGCAAGATATATTTAGAGTCTTCCATTAGCCTGGACCAGGTATTGTTACGCCAGGTCACAGGTCTCTCCTGGTTGACCTGGTTGACCTGGCAGTCAACAGATAAGCCTGGTCCCAGCCAGGGCTGCTTGAGTAGGAAGACTCGAAATATATCTTTGAGTTTCGAGTGTTTTTCTACTCCCGGAGCCCGGCCATGGGCCAGGCTCGTCTGGTGTTTGTCTGGTCAAACAGGCTGTTGCTGTTGGAGGCCCGCTGCCCCACATATCCATCACAGCCTGGATGATCTGGCACCTGGTGAAGATACTTGTTCAGTTTCCTCTTGAAGATTTCTACACTTGTCCCAGCAGTGTTTCTGGTAGCTTCTGTAAGATGGTGAACAATCTTGGGCCACGGATGTTGATACAGTGCTTCCTTATTGTGCCCACAGCTTCCCTGCTTTTCACTGGGTTTATTTTGCACTTCCTCCCATATCTCTCATTCCAGTATGTTATGGCAGTGTGCAGATTTGTGACAAGGTTTCTCAAGTACTTTCCAGATATATATTATCATGCATCTGTCTCTCCTCCGCTCCGGTGAATACATATTTAAGACTTAGTGTTCCCAGTAATTTAAATGTTGTATTGGCTTTATGAAGACCGTAAACAGTTTTAATTGATGCTACAAATTTCAGTTTGTGTGATAATATTAACTCAGCTTTGTTTTTCCTTTGCTATTCTTATTTTTTTTTTATTTCCAAAATTGAGTGATTTCACAGTCATGTTCAAACTGTCCGGCTTCCTGGGCCCTCAAGGGGGGTTCCTTGACGCTGCTCAGGGGCCCTTCATCTAGGGAATTGGATCTGTGTTCCGGTTCCCTGAACTGAGCTACGACTTTGTCTTCCTTGTGTGACGCCTGATAACCCTCCACTTCACTCCTCCGTTGATCAATGCCTCGTGTGACGCCTGATAACCCCCCACTTCACTCCTCCCGTTGCTCAGTGCCTCGTGTGACGCCTGATAACCCCCCACTTCACTCCTCCCGTTGCTCAGTGCCTCGTGTGACGCCTGATAACCCCCACTTCACTCCTCCCGTTGATCAGTGCCTCGTGTGACGCCTGATAACCCTCCACTTCACTCCTCCCGTTGCTCAGTGCCTCGTGTGACGCCTGATAACCCCACTTCACTCCTCCCGTTGATCAGTGCCTCGTGTGACGCCTGATAACCCCCACTTCACTCCCGTTGCTCAATGCCTCGTGTGACGCCTGATAACCTCCACTCCCGTTGATCAGTGCCTCGTGTGACGCCTGATAACCCCCACTTCACTCTCGTTGATCAGTGCCTCGTGTGACGCCTGATAACCCCCACTTCACTCCCGTTGATCAGTGCCTCGTGTGACGTCTAATAACCCCACTTCACTCTCGTTATCAGTGCCTCGTGTGACGCCTGATAACCCCACTTCACTCTCGTCTGATGCGACTCCCTTCCTCGTGTGGACGCCTGATAACCCCACTTCCTCCCGTTGCTCAGTGCCTCGTGTGACGCCTGATAACCCTCCACTTTCTCCCGTTGATCAGTGCCTCGTGTGACGCCTGATAACCTCCACTTCACTCCCGTTCGATCAGTGCCTCGTGTGACGCCTGATAACCCCTAACTCCTCCCGTTGATCAGTGCCTCGTGTGACGCCTGATAACCCTCCACTACACTCCCGTTGATCAGTGCCTCGTGTGACGCCTGATAACCCTCCACTTTACTCCCGTTGATCAGTGCCTCGTGTGACGCCTGATAACCCCCACTTAACTCCTCCCGTTGATCAGTGCCTCGTGTGACGCCTGATAACCCCCACTTCACTCCTCCCGTTGATCAGTGCCTCGTGTGACGCCTGATAACCCTCCACTTCACTCCTCCCGTTGTCAGTACCTCGTGTGACGCGATAACCCCCACTTCACTCCTCCCGTTGATAGTGCTCGTGTGACGCCTGATAACCCCCACTTCAATCCTGTTGATCAGTGCCTCGTGTACGCCTGATAACCCCCACTTCACTCCCTGTTGATCAGTGCCTCTTGTGACGCCTATAACCCCCACTTCATCTCCCGTTGCTCAATGCTCTCTGTGACGCCTGATAACCCCCACTTCACTCCCGTTGATCAGTGCCTCTGTGACGCCTATAACCCCACTTCACTCCCGTTGTCAATGCCTCTTGTGACGCCTAATAACCCCCACTTCACTCCCGTTGATCAGTGCCTCTGTGACGCCTAATAAACCTCCACTTCCTCCGTTGATCAGTGCCTCTTGTGACGCCTAATAACCCCCTTACTTCACTCCTGTTGATCAGTGCCTCGTGTGAGCCTATAACCCCCACTTCACTCCTGTTGATCAGTGCCTCGTGTGACGCCTGATAACCCCCACTTCCTCCGTTGTCATGCCTCTGTGACGCTCTAATAACCCCCACTTCATTCCTCGTTGCTCAATGCCTCTGTGACGCCTATAACCCCCACTTCACTCCCGTTATCAGTGCCTCGTGTGACGCCTAATATTACTCCCCCACTTCACTTCTCCGTTGATCAGTGCCTCGTGTGACGCCTGATAACCCTCCACTTCACTCCGTTGCTCAATGCCTCTGTGACGCCTAATAACCCTCCACTTCACTCTCCGTTGCTCAATGCCTCTGTGACGCCTATAACCCCCACTTCACTCCCGTTGATCAGTGCCTCTTGTGACGCCTAATAACCCCACTTCACTCCCCGTTGATCAGTGCCTAGTGTGACGCCTATAACCCCCACTTCACTCCCATTGATCAGTGCCTAGTGTGACGCCTAATAACCCCCACTTCACTCCCGTTGATCAGTGCCTCTTGTGACGCCTAATAACCCCCACTTCACTCCCGTTGATCAGTGCCTCTTGTGACGCCTAATAACCCCCCACTTCACTCCTCCCGTTGATCAGTGCCTCTTGTGACGCCTAATAACCCCCACTTCACTCCTCCCGTTGATCAGTGCCTCTTGTGACGCCTAATAACCCCCCACTTCACTCCCGTTGATCAGTGCCTCGTCGTTTCCCTTCTACCAGGAATTTTGGCTGATTTCAGCGTATTTTGAATTTTGTATTGTAGACCAGACCTTCTGGGTCTTTCTTGAACTTTCGAATATACTTTTTTTGGATTCTTTGGAAGCTCTGATATGGAATGAATTTTGGATTAGGCACAGCTGATGTTCAGAAGTTTGTAATACTTGTTTTGTTGCATGTGGGTGAATTTGTTTCAACATTTTTATACGTATCTTTTGTTTCTGTAATTTATATTCACGGGAAAGCGCTGGTCTTTAGCGGCCATATTGTATATGATATTCCTCAGGGGTTTGGCACATTTTAATGAATGATTGAAGTGTTAAGAACATAAGAAAGAAGGAACACTGCAGCATGTCTACTGGCCCATGCGAGGCAGGTCCAAATCTCCAACGGCTTAAGCCAATGCCCCGACCCAGCCAGGTCAGGTTACATTCACTTAAGGAAGGAGCACTGCATCTGACCTAGTACAAGCTAGTCAGGACCAATTCACACCCAACCGCACCCACTCATATAATTGTCTAGCCGACCACCTGGTCAGGTCACTTCCACTTAAGGAATTAGTACAGCTACTGACCTGGTAGTACAAGCTAGTCAGGTCCAAACTCACACCCACCCATGTATTTATCTAACCTATTTTTAAAACTACACAACGTCTTAGCATCTATGACGGTACTCAGGAGTTTGTCCCACTCATCCACAACTCTATTACCAAACCAGTGCTTTCCTATATCCTTCCTTAATCTGAATTTTTCCAACTTGAAACCATTGCTGCGAGTCCTGTCTTGGCTGGATATTTTCAGCACGCTATTTACATCCCCTTTATTTATTTCTGTTTTCCATTTATACACCTCAATCATATCTCCCCTAATTCTACGCCTTTCTAGAGAGTGCAGATTTAGGCCCCTCAGTCTATCCTCATAGGGAAGATTTCTGATACAAGGGATCAACTTTGTCATCCTCCTTTGTACGTTTTCCAGTGCATTTATATCCATTCTATAATACGGTGACCAAAACTGTGCAGCATAATCTAAATGAGGCCTAACCAAAGATATATAGAGTTGAAGAACAACCTGAGGACTTCTGTTATTTATACTTTTTGATATGAAGCCAAGGATTCTGTTAGCTTTATTGCGAACACTTATGCACTGTTGTCTTGGCTTCAGTTTACTACTAACCAGAACTCCTAAATCCTTCTCGCAATCACAAGTAATAAGATCTATATTATTCAGCTTATATGTGGCATGGTTATTGTCCTGCCCAACATTTAGAACTTTGCATTTGTTTACATTAACCTGCATCTGCCACTTCTCCGACCACTGCATCAGTCTATTCAAATCATCCTGGAGTGCTCTAATGTCCTCATTTGAATGAATTGGATGGCCTATTTTGGTGTCATCATTATTATTATTATTATTATCAAATAGTTGGTGTCATCAGCAAATTTACTTATGTTACTATTTATTCCCTCATCTATGTCGTTTATGTAAATTGTAAACAACAGGGGGCCCAAAACTGACCCCTGTGGAACACCGCTTGAGACGCGCCCCCATTCTGATTTCTCTCCATTTATGCAAACTCTCTGCCGCCTATTAGTCAACCATGCCTCTACCCAGGAAAAAATTTCTCCTCCTATTCCGTGTGCTGTGTTGCAGTGTTTAATAATTATTCATGGGGAAACGCTAAACCCATAGGGGCCATACAACACCTGGGGAAATGGGAGACTTCCAATTTCCAGCCAAAGGAAAAGGCAGGTCCAATTTCTTAGATCACGAGAACCTTCCTTAAGGGATCAATAATAATAGTAGTCTAATATTTAACTGCAATGGTTTTTCTTATTTTCACAATTAAATAAGAGGGTTTTTAAAAAAATATTTACTTAGAAAGAAACATTTATTTGTATCTTAGGTAAAATATACAAGGTATATACAATTGTCAACATTCACACGTAACAACTAAATTAACACGAGTCTCTATGAGTACAAAGATATCCTCTGGGAGTCAGTGACTTCGATCTTCTTGCAATAAAGTTCACTTTATTATATCAAGATGAACCTTGCAATGTAGGAGTCACTGACAACCTCTCATCGTAAAGGGATCCCATATTTAATCTTTAATCGAAAAAATATTCAACTCTTCAACCTGTCTTAGCAGGGAGAACTGAATAACATTTGAATAGAAAAAATATACAATCCCCATTCTTGTAAATAACTTGAATTAGATATCTATTTTCAACTGAAAATACAGGCACTGAATTTCTTATTCCTGAAGTTGTGTGTTGATTTCGAAACAGAATGCTCTAGACAGCTACTAAATTTTATATCTAATTCTATTTTTTCTTTAAATAACAACTTATGCTAATAGAATACCGAGAGATGAATCCTCAGTAGGAATATTGACACAATGTGTGGGACACCAAAACAGCAGTGTCTGCAGTACACCTTAAAACAAATAGAAATCTTAAGGAAATTTTTGAAAGTACCATTGAGAAGGGTCACTTAGTGAGGCTGTTTATCAAGACATGCATTATTTTTATTGTCAATGTTTTAAATATTGTTTATTACTCTGGAAGCAACTCGTTTTCATGGGGCAGAGTTGTGGGAGTACAGTATGCTATTGTACATTTAAGTACTCTGTACACTAAACAGTACATCTGGACATAAGAGAGAGACTGAGGACAAGACTCGCCAGATCATTCATGGTTAAAACAAGTGAACATTTACTGGAAAACAAAGTGAAGAATATTAAAATGTACAGTCAAATAGAAACAGAGGGGAAATGTGAAGTGCTTAAATATCATTAAGAAAAAGCAAAACTTGTGAGGAAATATGAGAGAAGTTAGAACACGACATAAGACAAGTGTCACTGGGGGTGAGCCAGCTTGCTGATGCAACATAACTGCAACAGCAAGTGCTACAGTATATATAGAGTATGGACGGTTTTATTTTGGCTTAATTCTGCAACTTAAACCCTATATATATATATGTATATAAAATATTCTACATTCAGGATTGATTTAAGTCTCCAATAATTGCAAATCAAATAAATATCTAAAATTCTATGAAAATTACCAAAGGGATTGAGCTAAAAATAACCTGTATTGAAAGGTAACATCACTGGAGTGGGATTGATGGTTTGCTTATATTATTGCAGAGAAGGCTTGAGCTGGCAGGTCAAGGGTCGTGGTGAGAGGAGCAATGTATCAGCTGCAATGTTGGGTAAGTACACCAATGTTTCACTATCGTAGTGAAACAGCCTAGTGCTTCTGTGCTAAGCACACAGGTGTGCACTTCTCTCAGTGCCAGGCACAGGCGCTGGCTTCTCTGTGCCAAGTACACAGATGTGTACTTGTCTTTGCCAGGCACATGGATATGTGTGCTTCTCTCAGTGCTAGGCACACAGATGTGGGCTTCTCAGTGCCAGGCACACAGATGAGTACTTCTTAGTGCCAAGCACACAGAGTGCTTCTCCCAGTGTAAGAACACATGGCACCAGTGAGAGGACTAGTGCTGGGACACAAGCATTGATTGGTTACACGAAGGCACTGAGAAGCACACGATTGGTTGAGGTACTGTAGGGGGTGGAGCTAGAAGGAATGGTGGCTCCCTTACGCGCATTCATTATTCGGGCACCGAACTGTGGAGAAAATATTTTATATAATTAACCAAAAGAAACAAATACTGTACTTCAAGAACAATAATGTAAGACGGGTCAGTTATAGAGTTTAGAATTAATGGCAATAAAGATGCTAGCTAAACTATCACAATATTTATTATATCTACTCAGTCAGAAACGTCAGACTATAATATCCCATGTAAATGAAACTTGACTTATGCAGTATTCTGCAATGTTCTATTTTTTTTTAAATGCAAATAATCAACATCTTAAGCAAGTTTGACTGGTTTAAACCAATAATTTAAACCATGATTAAAACAGAATTTTTTTTTAAATTACGCCTTCATTTTTTTTTGTAATTTTTTGTTGGTTTTATCACCGCTGAATCTAAAAGTACTCAAGTCATTCTATTAAATTTTAAATTTAAAATTGAAGCCATGACCAAGTATAGAAATATACAACCTACTTCATCTGGTTAATTTCTTGCATCCACAATCTACATCTTGATGTCATATAACAAGACGAAAAATTAATTCGCCTGTATTTTAAATAACTGCCTTTATCTCTCTGAACTTGACCTAAGTTACTCAGCTATTATCATTGGTAATAAGAAATGCCAACTTACAAATTATTGCATAGAAAATTAACTTATGTCTTGTATATTCTCATAAAAATTGAAGTGCTAAACATAAGATCAATTTTCTATTGTTTTAATCTTTAATATTAGCAATAAAAAATTGTGCACTAAATATGGTTTAGTATTATTTTGTTCTTGTAATAATATCAAACATCAAAGTCTAGTGTTTTTGTTAAAAAGTTCCATTTACGTTCATAAAGTTCCTGCAATAGTTATGATCTATTTACCATTAAAAGGTGTATGGTCCTTGCAGGGGCAAGATTTATGAGCGGGGTAGAGCTATGTCAGGAATGGGGCCATGGATGAATCTGACCTATGAAAGGGGGTAGTGCCATGGAGGCGGCAGTATTGTTGAGGGACTGATTCAACTCACCGCAGTTGCCGAGCCTGTAAGCATGACCTTCAGGGCACGAGTGGCAGCATAGTTGAGGCTTGGCCTTGAAGCTTTCAGTAGGCGTGGGGAGGACGAGGGCAATGTTGTCGTAATCAATAAGGGTCATGAAGGCGTTGTCCTCAGTGACGGTGAGCACAGCCTCGCGCACCAGATCAATGAAGCCAGACTGGTCGGTGATGTTATAGACTGGGGTGTCGATGGTGATAATAACCTCACTCATCTTGTTGCCCTCATCGTCAAGCTGTTAAGATATACATGCATCAGCAGGTGAATCATGGAAGGAAATAATATACAGGTCTTACAGAGCACTTGAACCTGAGGTCATTCACACTTCTAGGGAGGGAAGAGGTGCCTCGATTCTGGTTAATTAAGGATTCTTGGTCTAAAAAATTAATGCTTCTCCATGATATTAATATTAATCAAGAATTGTTAAAATCAGTTGACTTGTAGCAAGAACAGTCATGAATACACAAAAGCAGATTAGATATCGCCATGGGCAAGATCAGCAGCATCAGTCTAAATATCAGTACTAACAGCGCTCTTGATCTGCAGGTCACCGATGCCGCACTCTTCAGGATAGGGACAGAAGATATCATTATACTTGTAGACGAGACCATCGAACTGGTGCTGCAGGGTCTCGATGCTTGCGCGCTTGTACGCGATCTTGAACTGCAGGTTGGCTGAGAACACAGGCACGATCTCTGTTGGTAGAGAAACACCAGTTTAGTGGGCTATGATGGTGCCAGGCTCTGTTGTGGCTGCTACCATTGTCAGAGACTCCAATTATTAGACACGTATTAATATTCCGAAATTTATTGGAAGAAATTTTAAATAAATTAGAAAAGCAAAATAAAATTATAAACACGATGTATTGTTTATTAACGAAACATAAGAAGTATGATATAAATCAAGATTCGTTAAAGTGAAAAATCAGAAATGAAAGATAAAGAAGGAAGAAGACAGAAGTGAGGTGGTGCCCAGACAGGTTAAGAAATGTAGGTCACACTCCACTTACTCGGCCAGTAGAAAAAGAATGGGAGAACTGGTTGATCATGTTTATAAAAAAAAAACTCACGAGAAAGTGGGAAGAGACTTGTGAGCGAGGAAACTGTCACCAGACACTGGTGTGACTAGTGACAAGTATAGCAGCACTGTCACCAGACACTGGTGTGACTAGTGACAAGTATAGCAGCACTGTCACCAGACACTGGTGTGACTAGTGACAAGTATAGCAGCACTGTCACCATACACTGGTGTGACTAGAGACAAGTATAGCAGCACTGTCACCATACACTGGTGTGACTAGAGACAAGTATAGCAGCACTAACTGTCACCATACACTGGTGTGACTAGAGACAAGTATAGCAGCACTAACTGTCACCAGACACTGGTGTGACTAGAGACAAGTATAGCAGCACTGTCACCATACACTGGTGTGACTACAGACAAGTATAGCAGCACTGTCACCAGACACTGGTGTGACTAGAGACAAGTATAGCAGCACTAACTGTCACCATACACTGGTGTGACTAGAGACAAGTATAGCAGCACTGTCACCAGACACTGGTGTGACTAGAGACAAGTATAGCAGCACTAACTGTCACCAGACACTGGTGTGACTAGAGACAAGTATAGCAGCACTAACTGTCACCAGACACTGGTGTGACTAGAGACAAGTATAGCAGCACTGTCACCAGACACTGGTGTGACTAGAGACAAGTATAGCAGCACTGTCACCAGACACTGGTGTGACTAGAGACAAGTATAGCAGCACTAACTGTCACCAGACACTGGTGTGACTAGAGACAAGTATAGCAGCACTGTCACCATACACTGGTGTGACTAGAGACAAGTATAGCAGCACTGTCACCAGACACTGGTGTGACTAGAGACAAGTATAGCAGCACTAACTGTCACCATACACTGGTGTGACTAGAGACAAGTATAGCAGCACTGTCACCAGACACTGGTGTGACTAGAGACA
>WNWK01003501.1:17500-57500 GCA_009830355.1 Cherax destructor
AATACGAGGAATGTGAAGCTGTTTTGAGCTACATGAAGAATGGAAAGGGAAAGTTAGTGTCGCTGTATTACGAAAATATCTGCAGAGGAAAAAGTTGAAAAGTGACATTGGTGTATCTTGGTTATAGCCAGCCAGAAAAGGCCAGCCTAAGCCAGGCCAGCCTAAGCCAGGCCAGCACTAGAAGTCCACTGGGACGATCATTTCAACATTACAGCGAGTCAGAAAGGCGCTTATATTTCCTGGTCTCCTGGTGAGGATAAGTTGGGGGGGTCAGAGAGACATAGAGGGGTCAAGGGGGATGTTGATAAAGAGGTCGGGGACGTAGATAGAAGGGTCAGGGAGGGAGGGTTGGTGTCAAGTAGCGGTGATGGAAGTGTGATGTAACCAGAGGTGTCATAAACAACAATGGTGGTGTTGACACTATCTCACACACACGACATTAGTGATAACCCAACATATACACGAGTCATCAATACTCCGATCATTTAGCAATTCTGCACTCACTTTTAAAATGCTGAAATGTATTTTGACGCAATTTAGTGAGAGAGGGAGAGAATAGGGAAGTAAGCAAGGACAAAGAGGGAGAGGCAGTGAAAGTAGTGGGCGGGGAAGCTACCAAATATTTGTTTAACATCTTTCATCACTACCGCCATCTTTATCCAGGTATGCAACACAGCCGCCATCTTCATGCAGGTGTGCAACACAGCCGCCATCTTCATGCAGGTGTGCAACACAGCCACCATCTTCATGCAGGTGTGCAACACAACCACCATCTTCATGCAGGTGTGCAACACAGCCACCATCTTCATGCAGGTGTGCAACACAGCCACCATCTTCATGCAGGTGTGCAACACAGCCACCATCTTCATGCAGGTGTGCAACACAGCCAGCATCTTCATGAGTGAAGAATGGACTAGTCTAGTACACTTTACTAATGCATCTTACACTAAGTGACCTGAGGTTCCAGCTTCCACCACACCTGCTGAATGACCCACACGAGTTTAACGCCCCTCAAATATACAGTAAGGTACATCTTTACACGGATTTAACGTACGTAATATATACGGTAAGGATCGTGATACTTGAGGTACACCTTCAACGGAGACTTAACACTCGTACTGACGTTATAATCGTCTTAGGAGTTTTCAAGGTGTGTATGTAAGGTGCAGTCTTGTTTTGTATTATAATACTTGAAAAGACAAACTACCAGAGTTCTATCATGGTTTGTTTTTCAAGAAGACTTGAAAGTTTATTTTTTAATAAAGAAGAAGTGTGTATTATGCTAATTTCTGACATATACGAGGTACGGTTTCCCCCCCTGTGTGTGTGTGTGTGTGTGTGTGTGTGTGTGTGTGTGTGTGTGTGTGTGTGTGTGTGTGTGTGTGTGTGTGTGTGTGTGTGTTAGTTACCATTTTGTCCTAGGCACATGTCGATTAGACACTAGGCCTGTTGTGTGTGTGTGTGTGTGTGTGTGTGTGTGTGTGTGTGTGTAAGGAAACACTTCGAAATGTTTCGGCCCCGCCGGGAATTGAACCCGGGCCCTCCGTGCGTGAAGCAAGAGCGCTAGCCATCAGGCCATCGGGGCGAGTGTGTGTGTGTGTGTGTGTGTGTGTGTGTGTGTGTAGACACTTTTTATTATCTAACGAAATTGGAAACATGAAGAATATGAGGGGGGAAAGTAAGGGGGTTGTGGGTAGGGGAGGAGAAGGAATGAAGGAAGGGCGTAGCAGTGATAGAGGTCGTGGTAGGTCACTTGGGAACACTTGCCTACCAAATTTCACTTTGCTCAACTTTACGGGGAAAAGGAAATGAAAGTAACGTTAACGCAGGAAGTGAGAGAGAGAGAGAGAGAGAGAGAGAGAGAGAGAGAGAGAGAGAGAGGGAGGAAAGTGTGGTTAGGTCTTGTGGGAAAGAATGAAATAAGTAGCTTACGGTTATGAAGTCCAGTCTGAAGTGAACTTAATACACATACATACACACACACACACACACACACACAGTAAAGAATACATACTCAAATAGGAAATTAAACATGGGAAATGAGAAACGGGAATTTGGTATTTATTTTCCCTCTCGAGGTGTGAATGTTTGTGATGGAGCTGTGTTGGAGGAACTTAGGCCAAGGTAAGAGTGGTTGCTTCAACACTACCATCAAACATTAACTGAATAAAACATTGTAATGTTAGGTTTAATGCCTATCTAACGTACGTGAGTCATCAATTTTGCAATCCACATATACGAGTACAACAATATACAATAATAAGTTATTCATCAAGGTGTGGATTAAAAAGTCAAGTGTATAGACCTCTCAGTTTATTTTGATTGAGGATCCCAATATTTCCACTGTGTAGACTGTGAGGGAAAAACAGGGTGAGGAGGTCAGTGATATCATCTACAGTCTGGTGTGACAAATGGGTTCCAGTACAGGAATGCAAGATAGTGGGGGCGTGGAGGTGCTAGTTTAAGGAGACAATAATAATGTTTGTGATGTCCCTGAGAGATGTCACCTGCCAGTGTAAAGTTTATCACCTAGGATCAGCCATCACTCGATGGGTACACTACATATTGCTAAATAAATATGACAGGAAGAATGAAAAGAATAACCAGTGGTAGATAAAAATTAATCCGACTGATAGGGTGAGATGCAGACCTTTCTAAGAATGTTGGGAAACACGTAGAGAGAGAGAGAGAGAAGAGAGAGAGAGAGAGAGAGAGAGAGAGAGAGGGGGGAGGGAGGGAGGGGTGGCAACTAGCTCCAACGATTACTGTCTAGGATAACAACAATTAAGATAGTGACCAGAAGTTAAGCTTGGTGAGCGGAGGAAATCAATAGTTTATAAGACAAAAGAACATCAGGTTAAGAAAACCCAAAGAGAAGAAATCTGTAGCAACAATGGAAGACTTGCTAAACATGAACAAGAGGTACAATCCAAACTGGTTACGAGGAGAAGGTGATGCTTTCAACGGCACGAGGGCGGAAGTGTGTGCTGGAAGAGGGGGAGAGCAGGTGGGAGGAGAGAGCAGGTGGGAGGAGAGAGAAGGGGAGGAAGATGCGAGATGGGGAAAGGAAGAGTTTGGAGAGGAGTGGAGAAAAAGAGGTGAGAGACAGGTGATGGGAGAGGGTGTGTAAGTGAGGTGAGTGTTCTTGTGTTGGTACTGGTAGCGTGTGGCTCAGTGCCAAGTTGGTCACTAGTGTCAGCAATTACATGTTTGTGGTGCCAACACCAGAGCCACGCTCCTGCTCTCTCTTCTTTTATTCATGTATCATCAGTCTCTGCGCGCGCGCGCGCGCGCACACACACACACACACACACACACACACACACACACACTGTAATACAAGAAAGTGGTACCAACAATATGAGCACAAACACACTCATGTACACTTCAGGACATATATTAGGGGCAAAGTTTCTCCAGCAGTGACTTCATCAGCACTGACACACAAACAACTAAGCATGGAGTTATCACCTGACTCTCGCCAGTACGTCAACTCCCTTCTTATCTTTCTCTGCTGTTGGGGTTGAGGAAGATACCCGTGGTGAAACAATTTCTTTTATAAATGTCCTGAACTGCACAAGCCTCTCCCGGGGCTCAGTCTAATCATCCCTATTCTATTTGTAAAAAATTATGTTATTACCTTTGATATACCTTTGAAGAGTTTCGAGAGTATCTACTCTCTGAGCCCGGCCATGGGCCAGGCTCGTCTGGTGCTTGCCTGGTCAACCAGGCTGTTGCTCCTGGAGGCCACAAATTTAAAACTATATCATCCCCCCTAATTCCCTATAATATTCCCTCGTGTGTGTGTGTGTGTGTGTGTACATACCTATTGTGGTTGCAGGGGTAAAGTCTCAGCTCCTGGTCCCGCCTGTCAACACACACAACATTCGTATACTCTTGCGCTACCTTCCGCACTACAGAGTATGTACAAATAAACTAGCCACTTCCATGGATAAATTTAATTCTCAGTTATTGTTTTGCACGCCAGTGGAAGCTTAGACACAAACACATGTCACCTGAGAGTGAGTGTTGGGGTCAACAAAGACAAGTGAAGGAGAGTACACTTACCATAACACTCAGGAGCCTTGCCTGTCGGAGACCACAGACCGCCAGCATCACACGCGTACTTGGGTGCTGGTTCATCGAAGAAGCCGAACCCGTTCTCACATACAGCGTCGCACATGGAGCCTGTGGGAGAGTATCTTAGTCAGTGCTACAACCTGGTCCACCTTCAACACACCTTCAAGGGATCTTCATTAAAGGAGTTACGTGGTTCGATCCCGGTACGGGTGAAAACATTTGGACGCGTTCCTTCAATACACCTGCTGTCTGTTCACCCATCAGTAAAACAGGTACCTGGGTGTTAGTCGACTGGTGTGGGTCGCATCCTGGGACAAAATTGACCTAATTTGCGGGAAATGCTCATCATAACAAGGGACTTTCTATATAGTAGTATGTCATTGATGTCAGCTAGGCCTGTATACCTTGTACATGTACTTGTAGTAAATAAATTATTATTATTATTATTAATTGCCGCTACCCTCACTTGGGTTACAAGTGAAATACTGTTAAGTAAAAGGACACAAGTGCAACTAATGTGACATTTTATTGTGGCAACGTTTCGCTCTCCAGGAGCTTTGTCAAGCCGTTACAAACAATACATAGACACAGGGTATATATATAGGCTTTTGAAAAATAAACACATAAGCAGTATAATGTGATCCTTTATTGTCAACTTTTCGCCCACACAGTGGACTTTATCAAGTCACAAACAGATCTGTTTGTGACTTGATAAAGTCCACTGTGTGGGCGAAACGTTGTCAATAAAGGATCACATTATACTGCTTATGTGTTTATATTCCCCTGTTTTGTAATGTTATTTTTCCCTATAAGCTACCTTGTCCATAATTACTATCCCACTATTACTATCCCACTATTACTATCCCATTTGCAAATGCAATAGTAATTATGGACAAGGTAGCTTATAGGTGGAAAAATAATATAATTATTAGAGGACGGGGAAACTGACGTGTCCCTTAACTCTGCTGTTGAAGGTAAACAATGCTAAACTAAGGGAAGATCGTCCCCCTTCATCCAGTCTCCTCTACACACCCTTCCCCACACCTTTCCCCCACACCCTTCCCCCCACACCTTCCTCTCAAGCCCCTCCCCCCACACCTTCCTCTCAAGCCCCTCCCTCAACAATGCTCTTCTTACATTCCCCCCACACCACCGGAAGTGCCCTGTTTCCTCCCTGCTCTACCTACAACTCCCTCACCCTCCCCCTGCCCTGCCACATGTTCACCCCCTCCTCCACACAAGGTCAACCATGAACACACCCGT
The DNA here is from genome assembly GCA_009830355.1 of Cherax destructor. Taxonomy (NCBI): domain Eukaryota; kingdom Metazoa; phylum Arthropoda; class Malacostraca; order Decapoda; family Parastacidae; genus Cherax; species Cherax destructor. The sequence continues at coordinate 22,844 of WNWK01003501.1, forward strand.
GAGCAGTGGTGGTGGTGGTGGTGGGGGGTGGTGGTGGTGGTGGAGGTGGTGGTGGGGGAGTGGTGGTGGAGGAGGAGGTGGGGAGGAGGAGGGTAGGAGAGAGGGGTGGAGGAGGAGGAGGAGGTGGTGGAGGAGGAGGAGGAGGAGGTGGTGGAGGAGGGAGGAGGTGGTGGAGGGGAGGAGGGGAGGAGGAGGTGGAGGAGGGGAGGAGGGAGGTGGTGGAGGAGGAGGAGTGGTGAGGTGGAGGAGGAGGAGGGGTGGAGGAGGGGAGGAGGAGGTGGTGGAGGAGGAGGAGGAGGGGGAGGAGGAGGAGGAGGAGGAGGAGGAGGAGGAGGAGGAGGAGGAGGAGGAGGAGGGGTGGTGGTGGAGGAGGAGGTGGTGGAGGAGGAGGAGGAGGAGGTGGTGGAGGAGGAGGAGGTGGAGGAGGAGGTGGTGGAGGAGGTGGTGGAGGTAGAGGAGGTGGAGTGGTGGTGGAGGTGATACCTGGTTGCTAGTCGTGCCCACTACTTCACCTTAGCTCCTCGTATCTAATTACTAGTTACTTAGTTACCTGTAACACCTATCACCTGCACCTGGGTAACAAAGGTCGAGATGCACCTTAACACTACAAACAAAAATACTTTCATCTCTAAGATCGGGAATACTCTAGTGTAAATACATTTCACAGGTTACTGTATTAGGGTTAATATCGACTATACGAGGGTCATTAAAGCTACTTGACCTGTACAACACCAGTCAAGGGGACTTTAATTCCTAAAATATTGATTAAACTTACCTCTCAGCTTTACATACACAAAGACACTGAGGTTTTAAGGCTATATATATACCTCTGTGTATATAACATCAACACTTCAGCCTATATACATTGAATATACACATTTAACAAATCATTTTTTTTCTGTAAGTTAATGAGTATCTTTGCGATTCAAATATGTCTGTGGAGTTTAAATAAATTAGCAGACCCTTGAGAAGGCGAGTTATCAGCATGAGACTTCAGGGCAGACTAACAATGCTAGAGGGCGGGGTGTTGTTGTAACCTTGAACTACCCAGCTATATAGAGCGGTACAACAGTAATTAGTGGGTTTTACCCGCACCAACCACTGCTATTGTTATCTTCTAAGTACCAAACTTCCTGACGACCCTGAAGATAATAGTTACTAAACTACCGTTAGTTAACGCCAGTTTAAGTTATAGCCCCGTGGCCCGAGTCCTCAGCTCACACACTGAGGGTCCGAGGATCGATCCTGGCACGGGTGAAACGTTGGGCATGTTTCCTTACACCTGCCCTTGTTCCCCTAGCAGTAAGTACCAGGGTGTTAGACGACTGTTGTGGGACAAGATTAACCTAAGTTGCCCGAAATGCTGTGCATAACCAGGGACCTTCTATATGGTACGTTACTGAAGTCAGGTCTGTATCAGTTGTATCATGTATTTGTAGAAATAAATAATAATAATAATAATATGTGTTAGCTTCCATGACTACTTGGCAGATTGTTCCACTCATCTGTATCTCTACTGCCAAACCAATACGTTCCTATATCCTGTATAAATCTGAATTTATACAATCTGAAACCACTGCTTGATTAGGTATCCTCAGCACCCTATTTATACTATATACCTCATGTATATCTCCCCTTATTCCAAGCCTTTGAAGAGTGTAGACTCTTAAAAGGGTTCTTACAGTACAGTGGATTAACTTGGTCATTCTTCTCACCATGTTCTACAATGCATTTACAGTATATTCATTCTTAGTACAGTGACCACAACTACGCTGCGTAATCTAAACGAGGTCTTACGAATTATATTACATTCATGGGGAAGATGGGGAAGCGCTTAACTCTTGGGGAAGCAATCAGGTTCTAGCCAAGGAAAGGGTCGATAGGTACAATTCCTTGGATCAAGAGCCCCTCTCCGGCATCAAGGCACCTCCTCATCGAATAATCTTGTGACTTATATTACATATGCTTCTAAATATAAATCCAAGGCGTCTACTAGACGTCTTGATTTCTGATTTTTGGTAACAAGGACTTCATAGGGAAAGTGGACGGGAGATACATGAGTGTCAGGTTGGGTCAGGATGAGCCTGAAAAAAACTGAAATCATAAAACTGTCAGAATTTTGTGTGATGTATTGGTAGTAGCAATAAGTACAGATTCTGCAAAGTGCCTGTCTTGTTGGCTAGTTTTCTGATGACTAACTGGGCATCGGGGGATGTGTGGTGTCCACATACAGGTATCTCTTTCTCTCCTTGTCCAGTTGTTTTATGTACAGGTTAGCCAGGACCGCACTAAGAGGTGAGCCTCTGACTATCCTGAAGGATTGCCTGTAATTAGTTGCAGAAGAAGCAGCTGAAACCGAAGTATAACTAATGTCAACGAAATTCTTAACTGGAAGAGGAAGATCCATGTCATCTGTGTCTTAGCAGGGTATAGCGAGGGTTTGTATAGTAGTAACTCTAGTGAGCAGAGATGTGGTTTCACAACTGATGAATTTCTTGCTTTTGACGTTGGTGGGGTTCATCCTGACTGGTAAATCATCAGAATGTTTGAAGTCAGCATGACTGATCATGACTAAGAGTTGGATATTATGTTTTGCCAAAGTTCTTGCTAGTCTGTGGTACATTGCCAATGCCCGAAGAGACAGTTCCATGGGAAAGTCCTGGGTAACCCACACGTGTTACCAGTTACTGCAAACCAGGCTGTGTATTTCAAGACTTGGTGTCCAGGTAAGGAAGAGTTTGACCATTCTGTCCATATCGTAAGTAGAGAGGAACTGGTCGGTATCTGTCACATAGAGGGACGTCCATTTTATAGTTGTATCGTCAGTGCCGACAATCACTATTGCATCTTGCTTATAGGCTGTGCTGACAGTCATTGACTCGTCTCTGGCCAGGTGTCCAAGATCAGTCAAATGATGGCGAGGAAGTAATACGATGTATAGATGTGTACAATGATTATAGGTTCACTTACTGTGGCCGTAATTAAATCCTGGATAAAATCTTGAAAATCATTATCCTTATAACTGTACTTTTTATAAGACTGAGTTGTGTCTTGTTTTTGTGCACACCTGTGGTAGACGTGAGCCCAAGGCTCAGTGGCTCAGTGTCATGCACGAGAAGGCTAAATCTGGTATTAGGTAGGGACGTTCAGACTCTTCCAAATTAAGCAATAATATCGACATTTCCTGCACATGCAACCAATGTCGGCTGGCTTAACTTGTTGCTACGACTATTTGTCTATTAGATACTAAAAGTATCTTCTATCTTTTCAATATTCATCTTTGTCTTCCTACTATTTATTTATACTATCATTAACTAGCAATTCTGAATGAGTTACTTTTCCATCACTTTGCTTTGTATTAACCCACACATTTATTTCCTTTATAAATGTTATTTCTAAAATTTATACTATGACAATTTTGATAACTTCTTGCTAATTCTACAGCACCACAATTCCTTGTTTTCCTAAAAACACCCATACCTCTTTTTTTCAGTTTAAGGGGCACATAAGTTCCCCTGTCTTTTAATAATATGTTCAATATTCCACTGTAATCTACCTTGTCCATAATTGGGTTCCACATGTGTGAGCTTTGCTCACACATGTGGAACCCGATTGTCCTCAAAGATTTGTTAAGTTATACCATGAATTTAGGAAAGATCCTGGACTTCACCTTACCAAACAGACAAAGCAAATGCGATAGTAATTATGGACAAGGTAGATTATAGTGGAAAAATGAACATGTTATTAGGAGACAGGGAAACTCAGGCGCCCCTCAAAGCTTCTTCATGAATAGTAATGCAAACATTAACCCCTAGCAGCCATGTGGCCACCTTGCACTATCCAGTATACTTAGTACATATACACTTGCCCAACACACTGTCTTCCTCTTACCCCACAAAACTCTACTGAAACACCTTGCACCTTATTGGTTTAGGGGTAAAGCTAGTTATATGTACTCTAACCACACTAAGTTTCTTTTGTTTTCACTTCTACTGTATGCACTGTACACTCCTAACGCTACCACAAGCTTCCTACAAGTGTCAAAAACAGTGGCACCTCAGGTGGAGGGGGGTTACTGACCTTTGCTCCAGGTGATTTTGTTCTCGCAGGAGCCATCATGGACTACCTCAGACACACCACGACAGGTTGAGATTGTGTGGAAGGGAGTCTCGAAGTTGGGGCACGTCTCCACATCTGTAAGGTAAATAAATACACTGTTTAGTATATCTGTCAATACTGTTAATACTATTAATACGTACTGCCATATTTATTTATGTAATTCATTACACTAGTGTTCAACCAGTATGAGGGTTGGTAGAGGGTGTGCACTCTGACCATCTTCAAATTCTGTGAGAGACAGTTGGAAGCTGGACTCTGTTACAGGCAAGACCTCAGCTTGGCAGATCCACATAAATATATCTCAATACAAGCTACTAGGGCATGGATGTCTATTATTCCAGTCCTTTTCACTCCCTACCATACCCACAACATATCATATTAAACAAATCTTGGTACATAAGAACGTACAGGTAGGTATACTGGCTCATTTTTATTAAGCAAGCCTTCGCAAACACGGCAGATCCTACCAACCCACGTATGTATTTGTTTAGTTTAAGAAACAAATGCATCATATAAGAGACTATTAGAAGCTATTATAATAAATTATACTCCACTGTCGTAGGATATATAAAGGAAGAAGAATAAGGAGTGAGCGGATATGTCAGCCTGGGGGAGTGGCGCTGTAGGGCAGAAGCCAGCGTCAAGGATAACAAGTCCAGCACAAGGTAGTCACTTCAGTGTTTGTCATCACTATTCCAGCACCGCCGCCGCCGCCGGAAGTCCAACACAACGCTCTTCAAGGTGTTACTCTCCTACTCTACTTCCTTTACCATAATATGTAACTGCAATACTATCAACATGTTATACACACAGCAACTAGTTGCATTATGTTAGGCGCTATCACTCATTAAAGCTTTACCGCGTCCAGGTGTATAATAATAATAATAATAATAATAATAAATTGGATCCTGTTACAATTAATAAAAAAAACAGCAAACCCTTCAAGGCTTGATGCTGGTGAAGGACTCTTGACCCAAGGAATCTGAGCTACCCTCCACTTGACTGGACCACACCTGGTCACACTTCCTATGACACTCTCCAAACATCATGTACGATACAAGTTTTGGTAGGTCTTGACCCTGGTGTTTGAGCTGGTACATAACTACTACAAGCAGGAGCAAGAGCTGGTACATAACTGCTACAAGCAGGAGCAAGAGCTGGTACATAACTACTACAAGCAGGAGCAAGAGCTGGTACATAACTACTACAAGCAGGAGCAAGAGCTGGTACATAACTGCTACAAGCAGGAGCAAGAGCTGGTACATAACTGCTACAAGCAGGAGCAAGAGCTGGTACATAACTACTACAAGCAGGAGCAAGAGCTGGTACATAACTGCTACAGGCAGGAGCAAAAAGGAAAGCAATGAAAAAGTGGAAAATGTGGGAGAATAAGAGAGAAATGGAGGAGAAAGGTGTGGTGCGGTGGCAGGGGTGAAGAAGACCCCGCAGGGTACACTGTACCAACTCTGCCTCACATTACTATCCAACACTGGGGAAAGCTGCTCTCTTTACCACCAGCTGTTGTCACTCTCTGCTCTCACTGACACCAATAACCACAACATCAATACCACCAACAACCACAACATCAATACCACCAACAACCACAACATCAATACCACCAACAACCACAACATCAATACCACCAACAACCACAACATCAATACCACCAACAGACACAACATCAATACCACCAACAGACACAACATCGACAACAGTCCCACGCCAGAGATTAGTCCAGAAATTAGAAGAGCAAGCTGGGTTAAAAGGCAGTGAGTCAAGGAGTACCTGCATGACAGAAGGCAGAGGGTAACAGTAAGGTATGAGACATCAGATTTTTTTGAGAATAACTAGCGGGGTTCCTCAAGGATCAATGTTAGGATTACTGCTGTTCCTAATATACTTCAATTACCTACCACAGGGGATTTAGTCTTATATGTCACTGACTGATGACTATGCAAAAATAATGAGAAAAATAAGAACAGGAGAGGACAGTGATGAACTCCAGAAAGACTTCAGCAGATGTCAAACAATTGAGTTCAACCCAAGAAAATATAAGGTCATGCGCTTTGAAGAGGGAAAGGGCAGACTGGACACAAAGAGAAGCTACACATATCAGGGAGTGAAAATAACCTAGGAGTGTATAAAACACCTAACATATCGCCAGGCTCTCACAAAGAGTATAACGGCAGCGGTATATGCAGCATTATTAAACCTCATAATAGAACTGAGGAACTTTAGTAAAGAATCCTTCAGAACCTTATACACGACACATGTTAGGCCAATCACTGAGCACGCAGCCCCAGTATGGAGCCCACACCTGGTCCAGCACGTGAAGAAACTGGAACAGATCCAAGAGTTTACAACCAGGGTAGTACTAGAACTGACGACCTTAGAGGAGAGAAGGACAAGGGGGGACATGATTAGTACGTACAAAATCTCTCGAGGAATTAAAGGGTTGATAAGGGCAGACTGTTTGAATTAAGAGGTCCAGGATCAAGGGGACACAGGTGGAAGCTGACACAGATGAGCCACAGGAACGCTAGGAAGTATTTTTTTAAAACTCAGGATGACTGAAAACTGTAATGATTTTGATGAGGCAGTGGTGGAAGCAAACTCAATACACAGCTTCAAGAGTAGATATGGTAAGGCACTCTTAGTTGCAATGAGCTACATGCAAAAATCTTGGGGTTGAAGGTGAGTGCAGGATACTCACACTGTGAACACAAAGTATTCTGGTAACCTCAGAGCTGAGGGAGTGAGCCTGGCCATCATCACGTAAATAAACCAGGCCAGGAGCTTGAGACTACACCACACCACAGATAAATAGTTAAGTTTACACAATGAAGGAAGAACTAGAAGCAGCAAAGAGGCATGGGAGAAGATGAATAACAACTCTCCCTCTCCCTCCTTCACTACTCTCCCTCTCTCTCCTTCACTACTCTCCCTCTCCTTCACTACTCTCCCTCTCTCTCCTTCACTACTCTCCCTCTCTCTCCTTCACTACTCTCCCTCTCTCTCCTTCACTACTCTCCCTCTCTCTCCTTCACTACTCTCCCTCTCTCTCCTTCACTACTCTCCCTCTCTCTCCTTCACTACTCTCCCTCTCTCTCCTTCACTACTCTCCCTCTCTCTCCTTCACTACTCTCCCTCACTCTCCTTCACTACTCTCTCTCCTTCACTACTCTCACTTCTCCCTCCTTCACTAATCTCCTCCTCCTCCACTACTCTCCCTTTCCCTCCTTCACTACTCTCCTCTCCTCCTTCACTACTCTCACTTCTCCCTCCTTCACTAATCTCACTTCTCCCTCCTTCACTACTCTCCCTCTCCCTCCTTCACTACTCTCCCTCTCCCTCCTTCACTATCACTTATCCCTCCTTCACTACTCTCCCTCTCCCTCCTTCACTATCACTTATCCCTCCTTCACTACTCTCCCTCTCTTTCCTACACTACTCTTACCTCTCTCTCCCTCCCTCCTTCCCCTGGTTCAACCACCCTCCTCCCTCCCTCCTCCTTCCCCTGGTTCAACCACCTCTCCTCCCTCCTATTCCCCTGGTTCAACCACCTCTCCTCCCTCCTCCTTCCCCCTGGTTCAACCACCTCTCCTCCCTCCCTCCTCCTTCCCCTGGTTCAACCACCTCTCCTCCCTCCTCCTTCCCCCTGGTTCAACCACCTCTCCTCCCTCCTCCTTCCCCCTGGTTCAACCACCTCTCCTCCCTCCCTCCTCCTCCCCCGTTCCCCCTCTCCTCCCTCCCTCCTCCTCCCCGGTTCAACCACCTCTCCTCCCTCCCTCCTCCTTTCCCCCCGGTTCAACCACCTCTCCTCCCTCCCTCCTCCTCCCCCGGTTCAACCACCTCTCCTCCCTCCCTCCTCCTCCCCCGGTTCAACCACCTCTCCTCCCTCCCTCCTCCTTCCCCCGGTTCAACCACCTCTCCTCCCTCCCTCCTCCCTCCCCCGGTTCAACCACCTCTCCTCCCTCCCTCCTCCTTCCCTGGTTCAACCACCTCTCCTCCCTCCCTCCTCCTCCCCCGGTTCATCCACCTCTCCTCCCTCCCTCCTCCTTCCCCCGGTTCAACCACCTCTCCTCCCACTCAAATGACCCCTCCCTCTCTCCCCACTCCGTGCACTCAGACTCCACCTCTCCCTTGCAACTGTGGTTCCCGTGACATGCAAATTGTTGGTTAACAAATTAGTCTAGCGACCTGGCCGATGATAAACTAACGTACAGTAAAGCTGTTTAGTCCTGCCCAACTTGGGTCAGTCTAGGTTATCTTGGGTCAGTGTACGTCATCTTGTTTCAGTCTAGGTTATCTTGGGTTAGTGTACGTGATCTTGGGTCAGTGTACGTGATCTTGGGTCAGTGTACGTTATCTTGGGTGGTGCTTAGCACGAATCTGTATGGTCAGGTTGGTTGACGCCAGACTCTCGCAGCAATGAATACTTTTATGTATGGAGTATGTATACGTATGTGCATGCATATCTCAGGATGGTAATTCCCAAGTGATAGTAACTGCAGTTCTGCTGGAAGGTGACCTTTGAAGCTGCCCTACCTGATGAACCTTTAATGGTATACTTGACCACATCCTCACTGATCTACTGAAGTCTACCAGCTGAGGGTGACACTACTGAAGTCTACCAGCTCAGGGTGACACTACTGAAGTCTACCAGCTCAGGGTGACACTACTGAAGTCTACCAGCTCAGGGTGACACTACTGAAGTCTACCAGCTCAGGGTAACACTACTGAAGTCTACCAGCTCAGGGTGACACTACTGAAGTCTACCAGCTCAGGGTGACACTACTGAAGTCTACCAGCTCAGGGTGACACTACTGAAGTCTACCAGCTCAGGGTGACACTACTGAATTCTACCAGCTCAGTGACACTACTGAAGTCTACCAGCTCAGGGTGACACTACCGAAGTCTACCAGCTCAGGGTGACACTACTGAAGTCTACCAGCTCAGGGTGACACTACTGAAGTCTACCAGCTCAGGGTGACACTACCGAAGTCTACCAGCTCAGGGTGACACTACTGAAGTCTACCAGCTCAGTGACACTACTGAAATCTACCAGCTCAGGGTGACACTACTGAAGTCTGCCAGCTCAGGGTGACACTACCGAAGTCTACCAGCTCAGGGTGACACTACTGAAGTCTACCAGCTCAGTGACACTACTGAAGTCTACCAGCTCAGGGTGACACTACTGAAGTCTACCAGCTCAGGGTGACACTACTGAAGTCTACTAGCTCAGGGTGACACTACTGAAGTCTGCCAGCTCAGGGTGACACTACCGAAGTCTACCAGCTCAGGGTGACACTACTGAAGTCTACCAGCTCAGTGACACTACTGAAGTCTACCAGCTCAGGGTGACACTACTGAAGTCTGCCAGCTCAGGGTGACACTACCGAAGTCTACCAGCTCAGGGTGACACTACTGAAGTCTACCAGCTCAGGGTGACACTACTGAAGTCTACCAGCTCAGGGTGACACTACTGAAGTCTGCCAGCTCAGGGTGACACTACTGAAGTCTCCCAGCTCAGGGTGACACTACTGAAATCTACCAGCTCAGGGTGACACTACTGAAGTCTACCAGCTCAGGGTGACACTACTGAAGTCTACCAGCTCAGGGTGACACTACTGAAGTCTACCAGCTCAGGGTGACACTACTGAAGTCTGCCAGCTCAGGGTGACACTACTGAAGTCTACCAGCTCAGGGTGACACTACTGAAATCTACCAGCTCAGGGTGACACTACTGAAGTCTCCCAGCTCAGGGTGACACTACTGAAGTCTCCCAGCTCAGGGTGACACTACTGAAGTCTACCAGCTCAGGGTGACACTACTGAAGTCTACCAGCTCAGGGTGACACTACTGAAGTCTGCCAGCTCAGGGTGACACTACTGAAGTCTACCAGCTCAGGGTGACACTACTGAAGTCTACCAGCTCAGGGTGACACTACTGAAGTCTCCCAGCTCAGGGTGACACTACCGAAGTCTACCAGCTCAGGGTGACACTACTGAAGTCTGCCAGCTCAGGGTGACACTACTGAAGTCTACCAGCTCAGGGTGACACTACTGAAGTCTACCAGCTCAGGGTGACACTACTGAAGTCTCCCAGCTCAGGGTGACACTACCGAAGTCTACCAGCTCAGGGTGACACTACTGAAGTCTGCCAGCTCAGGGTGACACTACTGAAGTCTACCAGCTCAGGGTGACACCCTGCCCCTGACACTTGCCAGTGAACAACACAAACCATGGATTGAGAATGACCTCAGTGAACAAGAGGAACCATAGATGAAGAATAAGAACACTCAAGCAGAAACACTATAATTAGCAGCAGCAACATTTACAGTGATGATACACAATACCTTGCAGTAGTAAGACAAGTGCAACACTGATGGTACACAATACCTTGCAGTAGTAAGACAAGTGCAACACTGATGGTACACAATACCTTGCAGTAGTAAGACAAGTGCAACACTGATGGTACACAATACCTTGCAGTAGTAAGACAAGTGCAACACTGATGATACACAATACCTTGCAGTAGTAAGACAAGTGCAACACTGATGGTACACAATACCTTGCAGTAGTAAGACAAGTGCAACACTGATGGTACACAATACCTTGCAGTAGTAAGACAAGTGCAACACTGATGGTACACAATACCTTGAAGTAGTAAGACAAGTGCAACACTGATGGTACACAATACCTTGAAGTAGTAAGACAAGTGCAACACTGATGGTACACAATACCTTGCAGTAGTAAGACAAGTGCAACACTGATGGTACACAATACCTTGCAGTAGTAAGACAAGTGCAACACTGATGGTACACAATACCTTGAAGTAGTAAGACAAGTGCAACACTGATGGTACACAATACCTTGAAGTAGTAAGACAAGTGCAACACTGATGGTACACAATACCTTGCAGTAGTAAGACAAGTGCAACACTGATGGTACACAATACCTTGAAGTAGTAAGACAAGTGCAACACTGATGGTACACAATACCTTGAAGTAGTAAGACAAGTGCAACACTGATGGTACACAATACCTTGCAGTAGTAAGACAAGTGCAACACTGATGGTACACAATACCTTGCAGTAGTAAGACAAGTGCAACACTGATGGTACACAATACCTTGAAGTAGTAAGACAAGTGCAACACTGATGGTACACAATACCTTGAAGTAGTAAGACAAGTGCAACACTGATGGTACACAATACCTTGCAGTAGTAAGACAAGTGCAACACTGATGGTACACAATACCTTGCAGTAGTAAGACAAGTGCAACACTGATGGTACACAATACCTTGCAGTAGTAAGACAAGTGCAACACTGATGGTACACAATACCTTGCAGTAGTAAGACAAGTGCAACACTGATGGTACACAATACCTTGAAGTAGTAAACCTGATGCATAGTAGAAATATTTCAACAGTAAAGACACTCAAGTGTTGCACAAATCTCAAGCATGCTTGCAACACAGTGCTTCATGCCTGCAACACAGTGCTTCATACCTACAACACGCACAGTGCTTCGTGCCTGCAACAAGCACAGTGCTTCGTGCCTGCAACAAGCACAGTGCTTCATGCCTGCAACAAGCACAGTGCTTCATGCCTGCAACAAGCACAGTGCTTCATCCTTGCAACAAGCACAGTGCTTCATGCCTGCAACAAGCACAGTGCTTCATGCCTGCAACAAGCACAGTGCTTCATGCCTGCAACAAGCACAGTGCTTCATGCCTGCAACAAGCACAGTGCTTCATGCCTGCAACAACCACAGTGCTTCATGCCTGCAACACAGTGCTTTATACTTACAACACGCACAGTGCTTCGTGCCTGCAACAAGCACAGTGCTTCATGCCTGCAACAAGCACAGTGCTTCATGCCTGCAACAAGCACAGTGCTTCATGCCTGCAACAAGCACAGTGCTTCATGCCTGCAACAAGCACAGTGCTTCATGCCTGCAACAAGCACAGTGCTTCATGCCTGCAACAAGCACAGTGCTTCATGCCTGCAACAAGCACAGTGCTTCATGCCTGCAACAAGCACAGTGCTTCAGTGCCTGCAACAAGCACAGTGCTTCTGCCTGCAACAAGCACAGTGCTTCATGCCTGCAACAAGCACAGTGCTTCGTGCCTGCAACAAGCACAGTGCTTCATGCCTGCAACAAGCACAGTGCTTCATGCCTGCAACAAGCACAGTGCTTCATGCCTGCAACAAGCACAGTGCAACACAAGCACAGTGCCATGCCTGCAACAAGCACAGTGCTTCATCTGCAACGCACATAGCATGCCAAAAATGTTCATCCTGCAACAAGCACAGTGCTTCATGCCTGCAACAAGCACAGTGTTCATGCCTGCAACAAGCACAGTGCTTCATGCCTGCAACAAGCACAGTGCTTCATGCCTGCAACAAGCACAGTGCTTCATGCCTGCAACAAGCACAGTGCTTCATGCCTGCAACAAGCACAGTGCTTCATGCCTGCAACAAGCACAGTGCTTCATGCCTGCAACAAGCACAGTGCTTCATACCTGCAACAAGCACAGTGCTTCATGCCTGCAACAAGCACAGTGCTTCATGCCTGCAACAAGCACAGTGCTTCATGCCTGCAATAAGCACAGTGCTTCGTGCCTGCAACAAGCACAGTGCTTCGTGCCTGCAACAAGCACAGTGCTTCATGCCTGCAACAAGCACAGTGCTTCATGCCTGCAACAAGCACAGTGCTTCATGCCTGCAACAAGCACAGTGCTTCATACCTGCAACAAGCACAGTGCTTCATACCTGCAACAAGCACAGTGCTTCATGCCTGCAACAAGCACAGTGCTTCATGCCTGCAACAAGCACAGTGCTTCATGTTTGACAGGGAAGGTGAAGTGAATGTCTCTGCATACACAAGTTAGTAAAAGTAAAGTAATAAAGTTTTAAGAGCGATGGCAGTGTTATTGTATCTACCACAGTGTTCTCACCATCATGTCTACCACAGTGTTCTCACCATCATGTCTACCACAGTGTTCTCACCATCATGTCTACCACAGTGTTCTCACTATCATGTCTACCACAGTGTTCTCACTATCATGTCTACCACAGTGTTCTCACCATCATGTCTACCACAGTGTTCTCACCATCATGTCTACCACAGTGTTCTCACCATCATGTCTACCACAGTGTTCTCACCATCATGTCTACCACAGTGTTCTCACCATCATGTCTACCACAGTGTTCTCACCATCATGTCTATCACAGTGTTCTCACCATCATGTCTACCACAGTGTTCTCACCATCATGTCTACCACAGTGTTCTCACCATCATGTCTACCACAGTGTTCTCACCATCATGTCTACCACAGTGTTCTCACCATCATGTCTACCACAGTGTTCTCACCATCATGTCTACCACAGTGTTCTCACCATCATGTCTACCACAGTGTTCTCACCATCATGTCTACCACAGTGTTCTCACTATCATGTCTACCACAGTGTTCTCACTATCATGTCTACCACAGTGTTCTCACTATCATGTCTACCACAGTGTTCTCACTATCATGTCTACCACAGTGTTCTCACTATCATGTCTACCACTTAGTAAGAACTTCACCATCATTACGTTTTCCACAGTCTTTTATAAGTTAGTGTTTCTGAACATCACTTTTTGTAATAATGATAATAAGATAAATATGAACCGGACATTGAACACGCAGAATACATGCACTATATATATATGTCGTGCCGAATAGGTAAAACTGGTCAATTAGCAAGAACTTATTTAAATTAAGTCCGTTTTAAAATTTTCTCTTATACGTTGAAAGATATTTTTTTTTCATTTATGTTAATGTAAAAATTTATAATATTGTACCAAAAAGAACCTTAGAAAACTTACCTAACCTTATTATAACAAGAGCAATTTAATTTAGCCTAATCCAACTAAATATATTTTAGATAAGTTTAAAATAATTTAATAATAAACAAACACAAAATTATTGCATTCACAAATTTTCGCTTGCCATATTAAGCAAGAAGAGCGTTGCTATTTAAACCAAAATAGCAAGTCTTACCTATTCAGCACAATAAAATCACAGTAAACAGGTGATATCAAAATACGCAGAACAACCACTGTGAAAAAATAGTGAAATTCCAAGCGCTTTCGTGACTACTCTCATTATATATATATATATATATATATATATATATATATATATATATATATATATATATATATGCACACAATATACACAAGTGACAGTGTTGTCCGCAAAATGAAACAAATCCAGGTTCAATGCCCTGGTGAGGGCTCCATACTCTTACTTCCCCTGGTCATCTAACAGTAAGTATATACTTGATAGAGCAAAGTTATTGGAAAAACAGTTGAAGTCAAGACGTGGCATCATTTGATTTGTTTTCTCATGTAGAATATAAATGAGAGAGGACCCCCCACAAAACAAAAACAAAACCAAATAGTGGGGAACTACTAACGCCTCTCGCTATAAAGTTAAGATATATGTCGTAAGAGGGAGGGAGGAGGCAAGCAGGTGTGTTCGTGGTCAGTATTACAGCAGCAGCAGTTCTTAGGACACAACTGTGCAGGTCACTTCTCCAGCACGGTGTTCACCTTGACCCCAGCCTGGGTCACCACTGCAACACCACTGTGGTACACCACACCCAACACCACCACCAAGCCTCCCCAGCCTGGGTCACCACTGCAACACCACTGTGGTACACCACACCCAACACCACCACCAAGCCTCCCCAGCCTGGGTCACCACTGCAACACCACTGTGGTACACCACACCCAACACCACCACCAAGCCTCCCCAGCCTGGGTCACCACTGCAACACCACTGTGGTACACCACACCCAACACCACCACCATCATGGTGTCCACTGAAGTATTAAACGGACTAAAGGTTGACAATTAACATGAGCAGCTTTTTAATGTAACGCGAAGTTCAGGCATCGAACTCACCCTAATAACTTTCCTCCTCCCTATAAATACACTTTTAGCAGCCGTTTCATGCAGTGGGCTTTATCAAGCACATAGAAACAAGCAACAGCACCATCTTATACAGTAGACAGGCAAGCAAGCAGAGGTCGGTGGAGAGGAAAGTTTGGTGGTACCAAGATTGCTGGCTCTGGTCGTCAGGGTGAGCAGTGTTCTTGTTTTATGTTGATCCTGGACAGTGTATCTGATGGGATTTCTTAATGCATGCGTTACTTTTCGTTCTATTGTCTCCATGAGGCGGATTGAAGCTGCTTTAAAGCACAAGTGTCACTGGTTCTGCTTGCATACTTGTCGTCATGAGGGAGTGTGTGTAAATCTCGTCTTTCCTCGCAGATCAAATTTGTTACATCACTCACATGGAATGCTACGAGCTCCAGCTGTGCCTGTGCTTGCTTGAGGTTTGACGTTTTGGAAACCTGTTTTTTTTTTATGGTGAAACCTGCTATATCCATGTTGGGTGCACGGAACAGAAGAGCTCTCGTGAGCGCAGCAAATACATAGATACTTCAATATGCGTAGAGTCCAAGGCTCGAGTCTCAAGATCCTCTCTGCGTATATAAGGGCAATAATGAACACAACCCTGTCTTCAAGAGGGAACGTGACGAGTTCTTGCAAACTGTTTCTGATCAGCTGGACTGTGGTGCCTATGATGGAATGTGTGGGAAGCACTGACAGCCTCACTAACAAGGTACTTCTATAGGGAGAGGCGATGATCATAGTCATGCATCATCAGGAACACAGCTAGACTCATCGTGGCCACACTCACACATATACACGCAACATGAAGAATTAGATACGTGCAATATCTGGATATCTTCATTTGTAGACACCGGGAAGCCTAGTCATGGACTGGGCCGCAGGGGCGTTAACCCCCGGAACACCCTGCAGGTACATATCATCACCCCTCACACATACAGCACACTCACATCACCTTCACACACACCTCATCACCCTCACCCACAACACAGCCACCACACCCCCAAGGGCAACCATTAACCCCTATACTGGCAGACAGTACCATGGTGTAGCCTTCAGCGAAGGTCTGGAAGGGAGGCTAGTGTAGCCATGGTATGGGGTGTTGGGGTACACCATTATTAACGTGCCCGTGGGCCGCTCCCACAGCCACCACTAAGCTATGTCTTCCCGCGTGACCCACATTCCTAAGTCTCACCAAGTGACCTCATTACCACAGGTAAAGCAACTTCGTACACTCACTCAGCTTAGTCTTAATTAAGCCTCACTTCAGTGCCAGTAGTAATTACCAGTGATATTCAAGAGGTTATTAACACTTCAACTGGTGGTTAAAAAGTGTGTGGAAACCCACCATAAGTAACGTTTTCACACACTGCTATGTTATGAATGAGAGCTTCATGCACGAGTACTGGACTCACCAGCAACTTTCAGAGTGCACAACACAGTGCTGGAGCACCTGGCCACTTCGAGTGCACACAACGCTGAAACAACCAGCCAATTTGAGTGTACAATGCAGAGTATTGGAACACTTGGCCACTTAAGAGTGCACAGAGTACTGAAACACCTGGATACTTCCAGAGTACTACAATTAGTACTGGAGACATCCACAGTGGGATGGGGGGAGGGGTGACATGGAATGTGTGGAAGTAGTGAACGAGTCACACCCTGGGAGAAAAAGTGGAACCTGTACTTCCACAAGACAGCTACCAGTACTGTCATCAGAGCACAGCCAGTCATGTCTTCATGGGAGTAATGCGTCTTTCCAGTCATGTCTTCATGAGAGTACAGTGAGTCATTCCAGTCATGTCATGTTAAGTAAAAGTACACAAGTGCAACTAATGTGACATTTTATTGTGGCAACGTTTCGCTCTCCAGTAGCTTTGTCAAGCCGTTACAAACATTGAATGGTCCATACAGATTTAGCTCGTGTTTTGGTAATAATAATAATAATAATAATAATAATAATAATAATAATAATTAATAACAATAATAATACAGATTGGAATTATTTATAAAATACAAGTCACTTTTTTCACACAACTCAATGACGTAAGTGAAAATATTGTAGTAATACAGTAAGCTCACTTTGTAAGTAGTAAGTGAATAAGATGAAGTAAGTGAGGTGTTGACTACGTGATTGGTAGCTTGGTTGACTAATAACACGTCAGGCAGCAAGTGTCATGTAGAACAATATGAAGGTGACAGTGTTGTGAGTCGTAGCGTCCAGAACATGACGAAGCAGCCGTCCAGGAAGACTTCACTCATCCAGGTTACAAGATAATGTAACTGTCTTAGTGGTGATTGTTATGTAACGTGTGGTGTCTGTCACACACACACACACACACACATACATATACAATATATATATATATATATATATATATATATATATATATATATATATATATATATATATATATATATATATATATATATATATATATATATATATATATATATATATATATATATTATTTTTTTATTTATATATATATATATATATATATATATATATATATATATATATATATATATTTTTTTATTAACACATCGGCCGCCTCCCACCAAGGCAGGGTGGCCCGAAAAGAAAAACTTTCATCATCATTCACTCCATCACTGTCTTGCCAGAGGCGTGCTTACACTACAGTTATAAAACTGCAACATTAACATCCCTCCTTCAGAGTGCAGACACTGTACTTCCCATCTCCAGGACTCAAGTCTGGCCTGCCGGTTTCCCTGAATCCCTTCATAAATGTTACCTTGCTCACACTCCAACAGCACGTGAAGTCTTAAAAACCATTTGTCTCCATTCGCTCCTATCTAACACGCTCACGCACGCTTGCTGGAAGTCCAAGCCCCTCGCACACAAAACCTCCTTTACCCCTCCCTCCAACCTTTCCTAGCCCGACCCCTACCCCGCCTTCCCTCCACTATAGATCTATACACTCTCGACGTCAATCTACTTCGTTCCATCCTCTCTACATGTCCAAACCATCTCAATAACCCCTCCTCAGCTCTCTGGATAATAGTTTTGGTAATCCCACACCTCCTCCTAATCTCCAAACTACGGATTCTCTGCATTATAGTCACACCACACATTGACCTCAGACATGACATCTCCACTGCCTCCAGCCTTCTCCTTGTTGCAACATTCATCACCCATGCTTCACACCCATACAAGAGCATTGGTATAACTATACTCTCGTACATTCCCCTCTTTGCTTTCATGGATAAAGTTCTTTGTCTCCACAAGCTCCTCACTGCACCACTCACCTTTTTTCCCTCGTCAATTCTATGATTCACCTCATCTTTCACAGACCCATATTTGAATACATTCATCTCCTCCATACTCTCTCCCTCCAGTCTGATATCCAATCTTCTGTTACCTAATTTTTTTTATCCTCATTACCTTACTCTTTCCTATATTCACTTTTAATTTCCTTCTTTTACATACCCTACCAAACTCATCCACCAACCTCTGCAACTTCTCTTCAGAATCTCCCAAAAGCACAGTGTCATCAGCAAAGAGCAACTGTGACAACTCCCACTTTGTGTAAGATTCTTTATCTTTTAACCCCACACCTCTTGCCAACACCCGCGCATTCACTTCTCTTACAACTCCATCTATAAATATGTTGAACAACCACGGTGACATCATACATCCTTGTCTAAGGCCTACTTTTATTGGTAAGTAATCTCCCTCTCGTCTACATACTCTAACCTGAGCCTCACTATCCTCGTAAAGACTCTTCACTGCTTTCAATAACCTACCTCCTATTATGTACATTTGCAACATCTGCCACATTGCCTCCTTTTTCCACCCTATCATATGCCTTTTTCAAATCCATAAATGCCACAAAAACCTCTTTACCTTTATCTAAATACTGTTCACCTAAATGTTTCAGTGCAAACACTTGGTCTACACACCCCTACCCTTCCTAAAGCCTCGTTGTTCATATATATATATATATATATATATATATATATATATATATATATATATATATATATATATATATATATATATATATAAAATGAAAGACTGTTGGAAGGATCCCAAGTGTGGTGTGGAAAATCTAGTGTGTGGTGTGTAAGAGTCTGGTGTTGAACAATCACCACTGTTTTTGCTCCAGAATGCCAGGCTGATGACCTTTATAAGTACAGGTCAGTCTCTGCAGATGCCTAGATCACACACTCAAGCACACAAGCAGGTACACACACACATACATATATACACACACTCGGGGTCTGGAGCTGTGAATCGACCCCTGCAACCACAATTAGGTGAGCACACACACAGGTACTATAGGAAAAGCGCAAGAAAATTCTGCCAGAAGAACAGAAACCCTAGTATTAAGGTGACGCCACGCTAGTCTCAAGAACAATAACACAGCTACCATAAACACAGCAGGTACAACCACTCCCACCACTACTCAGAAGCAGCAGGAACAACAAAAATAACTACCACAAACACAGCAGGAACAACCACTAATGCTAACAACAACAATTACAATTAAACTGTAACAAGGAGCAAAGAAACTGCCGCTCTGACTCTAACCTTATTATCTCTTAATTCATTATATTAAAACAAGTTTTTGTAGTTCTTGTTGAGAGAGGCACGACGAGGGCCCCACCCATCACCACGGTGCACTTTTTCCACACTGCTCAGTGTTAACACTACCTGCTGCCACACACATTTTGTAAGCTGCTTACACATCTGGTGAACCAGAGTTTAGAGTACCCCTCGTCCTGGTGATTTACTGTGATCCTGTGTACCAAGGTTCTGAGTACTTGTTTTGGTGATTCAGTTTGATCGTGTGTACTAGGGTGTAGACTGGAGTACCCATGGTCTTGCTAACGAAAATAAAAGACTATATTTCCATAATGAATGGTTTATAATCGATACAGAAAAGGTGATAGCACTGACATACATACTTTATAGAAAGTCCCTGGTTATGCAGAGCATTTCGAGGGGTACTCTCGTCTTGTATCTCACATTCATTATTGTTTAAGTTGCGTGAGTGGTTTTATGTTGTGATGGATACCTTGCTGATGGGCAGTCACAACTAACATACAATTAGAAACGGAACACTGCACCGAGTTTCGGTCAACCTAGAATCATTTTTAAATGGCGAACTGCTTCCGCCTCCTCCATGGTACTGTGACTACTTGCTTATTCCTGGGATTCATCTGCATAAAGTGGCGTGAGTCGTACAGTCGACTTCCTTAAGGCACATTACGGCGGCATAAGTATTGACATCCCGAGGGAGGATGTAAACAAGCCTTTCCCATGACGGATGTCTGGAGCCCAAATTACATCAGTAATTACACTGCAGGAACTCGCAATACATCATTATCAATGTTATGGTTACTGCTTCAATTTATTAAAGATTTTTTCTTATCGTTTGATGATCATGGTGATGTCAGGTTACTTGTTCAACTTTTCTTCAAGGCTAACTACCAGTGCTGGAACTTGACCTACACTTTTATTAATAAAAGGGGGATGGCGTCTTAATGACCCCCCAGATTGACTACTGCAACACAAACTAGGAAGGTCGAAGACTACATATTTATGAAACTCTACAAAACAGTTTTATCTTTGCCTGTACTGGAAGCACATCCTGAGCATATCCAGCGTCAATAAGACCACAGGGTCTCTGACGACACTTGGGTACTTTGTGAGGTGCCGTGCTCTACACTTCGACTCTTCCCAAGAGCTTATTAAAATCAATAAACACGCACCGTCTTCCAGAACACACACGTGTTTACATTTATTCCTATAATAGGGATTGGTGGTGTACAAGTGATGTGGAGTCTTCAAAGCCCAACGTGATGCTGGTAGACGTTAAAGCTAACAAATCAATCTTGTAGTCACACAGACCTTAGGTCTTTCCTTGCCCTCTGGTCACCCTCCTGGGGAGGCAAGTCTGCAATACAGAAGCCATGGGCTTCAACGTACACTCAAAACTAAAACGTGGAAATAACTTATATCCCTGTATGTGTGGGTTTCCACTCTGACATATCAACAATGGCCTTGGACTCCTTAGAGCAGCACCAGCAGCAGCAGCAGCAGGGGTGTGGTGAGGCCACACCTTCAACATACCCACGCCAGTTTCTCTTATTCAGAGCACGAGGAAACAAGTGTAATGAAACATCACCAGGTGGCACGTTTCACAAGCTGTGCTGGACACTTCGAGTCTTTAGCTGCTCTGTTAAATAATGTCCAACACCTGTGTTTGTGAAGTAACCAGTGAGAACTGTGTTAGGTGGTGTGGGCAACTGCTTGACCACACCCGAGTGTACACCTCAGGAGTAGGTTGTACATCTCATGTGTGTACATAGGTGTGTGTTGTACATCTTAAGATGTTCACTCATCAATGAGTATATTAATATTTCTTCATGTTGCCAAAGCCGTTGCCACAGGCACAACACTTCCCCGGCTCATTACTCAAGACTGTTACGCTAACAAGTGTTGTGACGCCAGTGACGCTAACAAGTGTTGTGACGCCAGTGACGCTAACAAGTGTTGTGACGCCAGTGACGCAATCAAGTGAACAATCACATATGATTGTTGCTGTTAAAGGTCAAGTGATCAGACAAACAACGCAACACTCTCCTGTGAGCGCTGATTAAACATTGTAAACAACCAACAAGAAGACTGTTGATGCATGTCACTGACATCCCTCCTCACATCCCCGTCTCTCTGCCTTTCCCCTCTTCAGTGAACCAAGGAACTGGAGCTTCGCTCCCCTTCAAACCTGTTTACTTCATTTCCCCCAGGCAATGTTTGACCCCGATTATGTAGCATTTCCCTTTCATAATACTGAGTGTTAGTTGCATGTGTGTGTGTGTTCCATCTGTCACTCAGGCCACACCTGCTGTGTGCTCCACCTGTCACTCAAGCCACACCTGCTGTGTTTCACTGTCACTCGGGCCACACCTGCTGTGGTTCACTCTCGTGCCACACAGGCTGTGGTTCACTCTCGGGCCACACCTGCTGTGGTTCACTCTCGGGCCACACCTGCTGTGGTTCACTCTCGGACCACACCTGCTGTGGTTCACTCTCGGGCCACACCTGCTGTGTTTTCTTACCAGTTGTTTCTTTATTCTATCTTCTGGAGTCACCACAAGGTCGTGATGGAGCAGCAGTCTTGTGTGTACTCGCCTAATTGTGGCTGCAGAAGTAGTTTCATAGCTCCTGGCCCCGCCTCTTCACTGGTCGCTACTAGATCCACTCTCTCCCTGCTCCACGAACTTTATCATACCTCTTCGTAAAGCTATGTATGGATCCTGCCTCCACTACATCACTTTCCAGACTGTTTCCCTTCCTGTAACTCTGTGACTGAAAAAGTACTTCCCAACTTCCAGCTGTGACCCCTTGTTACTGTGTCCCATCTCTGAAACATTCTGCCCCTATCCACCTTGTCAATTCCTCTCAGTATTTATTATGTCGTTATCATGTTCCCTCTATCCCTCCTGTCCTCCAGTGTTGTCAGGTTGAGTTCCCTTAACCTCTCCTTGTAGTACATACCCTCTTAGCTCCGGGACTAGTCTTGTTGCAAACCTTTTCACTTTCTCTAATTTCTTGACGTGTATGACCAGGTGTGGGTTCCATACTGGTGCTGCATACTCCAATGTGGGCCTGACGTACACGGTGTACAGTGTCGGGAATGTCGAAACTATTCTCAAGTTTGTTAGGCGCCCGTATGCTGCAGCAGTTATCTGGTTGATGTGCTTCTCAGATGTGCTCAGCATGATGCTCACCCCAAGATCCTTTTTTTTTTTTTTGAGTGAGTTTTGCAGCCTCTGACCTCTTAGGCTGTACTCCGTCTGCAGTCTTCTTTCTCATTCCCCAAGCTTCATAACTTTGCACTTGCTGGGATTAGACTCCAGGAGCCATTTGTTGGACCAGGCTTGCAGCCTGTCCAGAACCCCTTGTATGCTTACGTGTGTGTGTGTATGTGTGTGTTTTCACCTATATGTGGTTGCAAGGGTTGATTTATAGCTACTGGCCCTACCTCTTTAATTTCATTCAATGACTTTACTAATTCGTAGCCTACAAGATCAGATCATACCTAATTATGAAACTATGTACATGTCTGCACCGTCTCTGAGTGACCATGTTTCAAGTACTTCAGCCTCTTCGTGTCCCTCTGAGTATCTTGTACGTCGTAACCTTGTCTGCCCTGGTTCTTCTCTCTCTCTCATAACGCCACTAATTTCGGTTCCTTGTCACCTCGCAGTTTATTCCTCTCACCTTCGGGACTAATTCTGTTACAAACCTTAGAGCTTTCTTGAGTTTCTGTTCATGCTAACAAAAACTCAAGTCCTAAATATGTACTTGCTGGAGTGGAGGAGAGATACGTGGAAAGTACTTGAGGGCATAGTCTCAAATCTGCACACTGCCATAACATACTGGAGTGAGAGACATGAGAGAATATGTGAAATAAATTCAGTGAAAAGCAAGGGCGCCATGGTCACAATAAGAGAACACTGTATCAACATCCGTGGCCCCAGACTATTCAACATCTAACGAGAAAATATCAGAAACACTGTTGGGCCAAGAAGAAACTGGACAAGTATTTCCACCGGGTGCCAGATCAACCAGGGTGTGACGATTATTTGGGCCAGCGGGCCACCAGCCTGGTTGACCAGGCAAGAACCAGAGGAGCCTGGCCTAGGGCCGGGCTCTAGGAATAAAAAAAAAAAGCTCGAAACTCATCAAAGGTATATGGATGCAGGCTCCTTGCTGGTGCCGTCTATGAGAGAGAGAGAGAGAGAGGGGGGGGGGCAGGTACAATTGCTTCTGAGAAAACACAAATGATGGTCTCTAGGCACCATGATGGTAAAGCTGGAGCAGTGGTAAGAATAAGTGAGAGAGTGTTGGAACGTGGAGATGCGGCTGATATCCTTGGAGTGAAATTTGATTCCAAACTGACTTAGAATCACGTAGTAAATCTTGCAAACAAGGTGGCCAGGAAGCTTACAGCACTTAGACGTATCTTGAATCTGCTCAACAGTAAATGCTGCAAAAAGGCTGTATGAGGCATAAGTGCGCTCACACCTTGAGTACCTTCCACTTTCTTGCACTGTCTGCCCTTGTCTCATCTTCTACTTTATAGAATACGGGACAGTAAGAAGACCCAACTCTCGCCTGGACTCGGCCTGAACAGTGTCTTCAACACTGGAGGGATGTGTGTGACGTTACTGATACGTACCTAGGTTGTCAGGGTACCACACTTGGCTTCACTTTGTGAACAACGAGAAGACAGTTTCTATACAAGACGGGCAGCAAACAGCAACTACACACTGGTTGTAACTTCTCAAGAACAACACTTCATCTGAGATCATTTATTCCCAGGATGACTTAAGCTTAGAGCATGTTTGTGCAGCATAATGACATCGATGCTCCACAGATGTGGCTCCAACTTCATCCTATTCCCTACTGTACGTCTCATAATAATAAAAAGGCTTTCAAATGAGCTGAGGTAGGTAACTCTTAGCCTGTAAATAAAAGTAGAATTCATAACCTAACCTGTAAAACCCTTGTGTAGAGAGAGAGAGAGAGAGAGAGAGAGAGAGAGAGAGAGAGAGAGAGTTCTGGCACCCCACGAAGTTCCTCTTAACACACAAAAATATATGAAAGTAAAATCGCGTTAAATTAACTTAAGAGCATATACAAAATTAAGCCTCACTCACCATAACCCTCACTACCCCACTCACAATAACCACTGCCTCACTCACCATAACCCTCACTACCCCACTCACCATAACCACTGCCTCACTCACCATAGCCATTACCTCACTCACCACAACCCTCACTACCTCACTCACCATAACCACTACCACCACCACAACCCTCACTACCCCACTCATCATAACCACTACCCCCACCACGACCCTCACTACCCCACTCACCATAACCACTACCACAACTCTCACTACCCCACTCATCATAACCACTACCCCCACCACGACCCTCACTACCCCACTCACCATAACCACTACCACAACTCTCACTACCCCACTCACCATAACCACTACCCCCACCACAACCCTCACTACCTCACTCACCATAACCACTACCACCACCACAACCCTCACTACCTCACTCACCATAACCACTACCACCACCACAACCCTCACTACCCCACTCATCATAACCACTACCCCCACCACGACCCTCACTACCCCACGCACCATAACCACTACCACAACTCTCACTACTCCACTCACCATAACCACTACCACAACTCTCACTACCCCACTCACCATAACCACTACCCCCACCACAACCCTCACTACCCCACTCACCATAACCACTACCACAACTCTCACTACCCCACTCACCATAACCACTACCCCACCACAACCCTCACTACCCCACTCATCATAACCACTACCCCCACCACAACCCTCACTACCCCACTCACCATAACCACTACCACCACCACAAGCCTCACTACCCCACTCATCATAACCACTACCCCCACCACGACCCTCACTACCCCACTCACCATAACCACTACCACAACTCTCCCTACCCCACTCACCATAACCACTACCCCCACCACAACCCTCACTACTCCACTCATCATAACCACTACCCCCACCACAACCCTCACTACCCCACTCACCATAACCACTACCACAACCCTCACTACCCCACTCACCATAACCACTACCACCACCACAACCTACCATTAGCCCATCTACTATCACAAACACTACCAACCACCATCCCATCTATCACCACCAGTACCTACCTAATACTGCCTTATCTTCTACCACCATCTCAGGCAGCACGGTGACCTACAATCTTGCCAAACCGGTCCTTAGGAACCCCGCAGGCTAGCAACACTACCACCAAACTGACACACTAGCAACACTACCACCAAACTGACACACTAGCAACACTACCACCAAACTGACACACTAGCAACACTACCACCAAACTGACACACTAGCAACACTACCACCAAACTGACACACTAGCAACACTACCACCAAACTGAAACACTAGTAACACTACCACCAAACTGAAACACTAGTAACACTACCACCAAACTGACACACTAGCAACACTACCACCAAACTGACACACTAGCAACACTACCACCAAACTGAAACACTAGTAACACTACCACCAAACTGAAACACTAGTAACACTACCACCAAACTGACACACTAGCAACACTACCACCAAACTGACACACTAGCAACACTACCACCAAACTGACACACTAGCAACACTACCACCAAACTGACACACTAGCAACACTACCACCAAACTGAAACACTAGTAACACTACCACCAAACTGAAACACTAGTAACACTACCACCAAACTGACACACTAGCAACACTACCACCAAACTGACACACTAGTAACACTACCACCAAACTGAAACACTAGTAACACTACCACCAAACTGACACACTAGCAACACTACCACCAAACTGACACACTAGCAACACTACCACCAAACTGACACACTAGCAACACTACCACCAAACTGACACACTAGCAACACTACCACCAAACTGACACACTAGCAACACTACCACCAAACTGACACACTAGCAACACTACCACCAAACTGACACACTAGCAACACTACCACCAAACTGACACACTAGCAACACTACCACCAAACTGACACACTAGCAACACTACCACCAAACTGACACACTAGCAACACTACCACCAAATTGACATACTAGTAACACTACCACTAAACTGACACACTAGCAATACTACCACGGAACTGTGACACACTAGCAACACTACCACGGATCTCTAACTTTTAGAAGAGAATAGTTTTGGAAAAGTTAGATAATAGCAGAAGAGAGTAGAAACTATGATAAGGAAGATAAATCAAAACTAAAGGAATACTTCAAAGAAACTAACAGAACTTCTAATAAACAGATTACAAAAGAAACGCAGATTAGTGACTGATCTATCCCAATCCTCCACTGATACAAAATGGATTAGTAATCCTTCCCAATCCTTAAAAAAAAAACTGACTATTCGCTGACAGTCCTCACGAACAATAAATTCTATGGTTTCTCTCTCGCTCTCTAACTCTTCCCAGGTATACATCTTCCTGACGATGCTAGGGAAGGGCTCTCGAGGGGCACAGCACCTGGGGAAGGGCTCTCGAGGGGCACAGCACCTGGGGAAGGGCTCTTGAGGGGCACAACACCTGGGGAAGGGCTCTTGAGGGGCACAGCACCTGGGGAAGGGCTCTCGAGGGGCACAGCACCTGGGGAAGGGCTCTTGAGGGGCACAACACCTGGGGAAGGTCTCCTGAGGGGCACAACACCTGGGGAACGGCTCCTGAGGGGCACAGCACCTGGGGAAGGGCTCCTGAGGGGCACAGCACCTGGGGAAGGGCTCTTGAGGGCACAGCACCTGGGGAAGGGCTCTTGAGGGGCACAACACCTGGGAAAGGGCTCCTGAGGGGCACAGCACCTGGGGTATGGCAGGAAATTAGCTTTGACCTAGGGAAGATTAGCTCTAATTCCTTAATCAAGAGCCCTTCCCTAGCATGTTGAAGATATATACGTGGAAGTTATATAAACAGAGAGGATTGTCAGCGATTAGTCTGTTTTTTTAAGGATTAGCAGGATAATATATATCTTCAGCCAAGTGTGTAGAACAGGTGAGATGGATGAGTGGTGAGGTGAAGAGACTCACCAGGTGAGATGGATGAGTGTGGTGTGGTAAGAGACTCACCAGGTGAGATGGATGAGTGTGGTGAGGTAAGAGACTCACCAGGTGAATGTAGCAGTCAAGTGCCATAAACGTAAGATGTGGAGTCCCACCAGTGTGTTGCAGGTGTTCCACCAGTGTGTTGCAGGTGTTCCACTACGTCTTCAATCATGGCTCCATCACTTTAACGTAACTCTCCATGGGTAGGTTGTGACCTCCCTGGTTAGTAGCAACCAACACTTCCTCACCACCGGAAACGACTCAAAGGACTTTGTATACTGTATTTATTAGTAAATATAAGTACAAAAGAATGGAACATTAATAGCACGTCTAGAGAACCACGGAAGGTAGATGTTATGAACACTATTACCAACACTTGTGTGTTTCTAACCTGTCTTAGTGTTGTCCATCCCCTACAACCAGCTCCACTGTACCAGTACCAGTCTCACAGCAGGTAACAACAGTACCAATAGTAGCAGTAATAACAACAATAAGAGCAGCAGCAGTAGTAATAGCAAGAGCAACAACAACAAGAGTGGCATGGTGACCCCTATCTTGACACCAGAGGTTTCTCTCCAGTGTGAACCCAAGACCCAGGCGGCCGCAGCTTCCTCCCGGTCTGAGAAGCAGCGACCAGCTCTTCCGGCCTCCTACCTCCGCTATCATCATCCGCTTTACCTCTCAACCTTCCTTCATCTTAGCTTTAAGGTACACACCCTTCAGCACCAGCTGTGCTTCAAGGATATACTTGAATACTCTCTTTCCCCCCTCCCTCTACTCAGTGATGAGGGTCAGTACGCATGTGCTTCTTGCGTCAGTGTGTGTGTTGACGCAGCTTTCCCCCGTGATAAGGCGATACTTCCACTGTGAATCAAAAGACGTGTTTGATTTTGAAGCCTTTATATGGACTGTATTTCTCTCTATATAAAGTTCTACAAGAAGCTTTATTCAAGGCTTTTATAAATATGATTGCTTTCTGTCATTAGTGACATCAGTAGGTCGTGTGGAGGCAACACTTGCACTGCTCTTCAGTGTCCCCTGAGAGTTGTGTGTCTCCTGAGAGTTGTGTGTCCCCTGAGAGCTGTGTGTCTCCTGAGAGTGTTGTGTCCCCCGAGAGCTGTGTGTCCCCTGAGAGTTGTGTGTCTCCTGAGAGTTGTGTGTCCCCTGAGAGCTGTGTGTCTCCTGAGAGTGTTGTGTCCCCCGAGAGCTGTGTGTCTCCTGAAAGTGGTGTGTCCCCCGAGAGCTGTGTGTCCCCTGAGAGTTGTGTGCCTCCTGAGAGTTGTGTGTCCCCTGAGAGTTGTGTGTCCCCTGAGAGTTGTGTGTCCCCTGAGAGTTGTGTGTAAACTTGACTTTACCAACAAGCAGTTAACAATGTCAGTCTCAACTCTGAACATATAGTAAACACAAGCTGCTCAAAAATGTGGTAGTCAGCTTAGGCAGCTAAATGAAGCCCAGTGACCTGGTATGATAACCACATCATATACGGATGATGGATCACGCTACAACATCATACACGGATGATGGATCACGCTACAACATCATATACGGATGATGGATCACGCTACAACATCATACACGGATGATGGATCACGCTACAACATCATACACGGATGATGGATCACGCTACAACATCATACACGGATGATGGATCATGCTAGAACATCATACACACCAGCCTAGCATGTCATACTTCATACCTAAACTAAGAATATACTCATCATTTACCGAAGGGCTCTTGATCCAAGAAATTGGAGTTACTCTTCCCCAGATCAAACCTGATCGCCTCTCATTCCCCCAGAGCGCTGTATGACCCCTACGAGTTTAGCACTTCCCTATCAACTGTCAATAATAATGCCACAACACTGCAATAATGTTGATGTTGCAACATTCAACATTTTCACCGCAAGTTATTTACCTCATGTTAATTTTAACATTGATGTAGTTATTAGTAGGTGAGTGCACAATTCTCAGTGAATGAGTGCACAATTCTCAGTGAATGAGTGCACAATTCTCAGTGAATGAGTGCACAATTCTCAGTGAATGAGTGCACAATTCTCAGTGAATGAGTGCACAATTCTCAGTGAATGAGTGCACAATTCTCAGTGGATGAGTGCACAATTCTCAGTGGATGAGTGCACAATTCTCAGTGGATGAGTGCACAATTCTCAGTGAATGAGTGCACAATTCTCAGTGGATGAGTGCACAATTCTCAGTGGATGAGTGCACAATTCTCAGTGGATGAGTGCACAATTCTCAGTGGATGAGTGCACAATTCTCAGTGGATGAGTGCACAATTCTCAGTGGATGAGTGCACAATTCTCAGTGGATGAGTGCACAATTCTCAGTGGATGAGTGCACAATTCTCAGTGAATGAGTGCACAATTCTCAGTGAATGAGTGCACAATTCTCAGTGAATGAGTGCACAATTCTCAGTGAATGAGTGCACAATTCTCAGTGGATGAGTGCACAATTCTCAGTGAATGAGTGCACAATTCTCAGTGAATGAGTGCACAATTCTCAGTGAATGAGTGCACAATTCTCAGTGAATGAGTGCACAATTTCAGTGGATGAGTGCACATCTCAGTGGATGAGTGCACAATTCTCAGTGGATGAGTGCACAATTCTCAGTGAATGAGTGCACAATTCTCAGTGAATGAGTGCACAATTCTCAGTGGATGAGTGCACAATTCTCAGCGGATGAGTGCACAATTCTCAGTGGATGAGTGCACAATTCTCAGTGGATGAGTGCACAATTCTCAGCGGATGAGTGCACAATTCTCAGTGGATGAGTGCACAATTCTCAGTGGATGAGTGCACAATTCTCAGCGGATGAGTGCACAATTCTCAGTGGATGAGTGCACAATTCTCAGTGGATGAGTGCACAATTCTCAGTGGATGAGTGCACAATTCTCAGTGGATGAGTGCACAATTCTCAGTGAATGAGTGTACAATTCTCAGTGAATGAGTGCACAATTCTCAGTGGATGAGTGCACAATTCTCAGTGGATGAGTGCACAATTCTCAGTGGATGAGTGCACAATTCTCAGTGGATGAGTGCACAATTCTCAGTGGATGAGTGCACAATTCTCAGTGGATGAGTGCACAATTCTCAGTGGATGAGTGCACAATTCTCAGTGGATGAGTGCACACTGGTGTTTCCAGCAGACAACTACTTCTCACTCACTGAGTGAACCTTCCACCTCACCAGTAATTTTATACTAATTAAAGAACTTAAACTTGAGTTATTTTTAAGAAATAAGTTCAAATTTAAACTCAACGGTGAGGGGGTTAATAGTGTAGTGATGAGGAACTCAACTGTGAGGGGGTTAATAGCGTAGTGATGAGGAACTCAATGGTGAGGGGGTTAATAGCGTAGTGATGAGGAACTCAACGGTGAGGGGGTTAATAGCGTAGTGATGAGGAACTCAACTGTGAGGGGGTTAATAGCGTAGTGATGAGGAACTCAATGGTGAGGGGGTTAATAGCGTAGTGATGAGGAACTCAACGGTGAGGGGGTTAATAGCGTAGTGATGAGGAACTCAACGGTGAGGGGGTTAATAGCGTAGTGATGAGGAACTCAACGGTGAGGGGGTTAATAGCGTAGTGATGAGGAACTCAACTGTGAGGGGGTTAATAGCGTAGTGATGAGGAACTCAACGGTGAGGGGTTAATAGCGTAGTGATGAGGAACTCAACGGTGAGGGGTTAATAGCGTAGTGATGAGGAACTCAATGGTGAGGGGTTAATAGCGTAGTGATGAGGAACTCAACGGTGAGGGGTTAATAGCGTAGTGATGAGGAACTCAACGGTGAGGGGGTTAATAGCGTAGTGATGAGGAACTCAACGGTGAGGGGGTTAATAGCGTAGTGATGAGGAACTCAACGGTGAGGGGGTTAATAGCGTAGTGATGAGGAACTCAACGGTGAGGGGGTTAATAGCGTAGTGATGAAGAACTCAATGGTGAGGGGGTTAATAGCGTAGTGATGAGGAACTTTCACACACGCGTCAAGTCATTATACCTTCACAGCTCGACACCAACCTCACTTCTCTTTCTTGTACACGAGAGTACAAAAACAAGGAAGAACAAAGAGTGTACAAGTGAGTTCCATAATAGAAGAAGAAAGCTACAATCGCAGAGCGTAAAAATAAGGAGGTTTGAGCCCTAAATGGTGTGCGAGGCTGGCGATAACTGCTTACAATCATGACCAATCACTCTCCCCGGGATAGCAACACGACTTATCAATGAACACATACTTAATAACCGCAAATATTGTTGCGTTTACAACCTTAAAATCATTATTAACTAATTATGAATATACAATTTTTCAGAAATAGTTCCCAAACTCTCAAAATAATGGCAGCGGACGAACACAAGACGCGATGCTCTTTTGTTGTCATTGTTATATGCTTAAAAAAAAAAAAAGCTATTAATCACTTGTTTCAAACATTCATAGTCGTCACCTGAGTAATGTCATATACTCTTTGCAGGTATTGAGTACACACTTTCTCCAGGTCCTGTGCAATATGTACAGGTCACAAGATTTCTCCCTGGAGTCAACAACACTCGCCTCGCCACCACAGTGCAGACAAATGACATCCAGTTAAGATCATACAAGTTTCTCCTCGATAAAATATCTTTGATGGGCAAGATTCGTAGATTAAAACTTCATATACAATTTAGAGGCACAAAATGAGAGAGAAGACGTACTATGCTTGAGCAAGAGTAACATCAGATAGTGACACGTAGCCTCGTGAAGGTCAATATTATCCTGTCAGCTCAGAGTCAATATTGTGCTTGTGTAGCGGTGTTGACCACTTTCAACCTGGGTCTCCACACAGTCTTCCAGGTCACACTCAACCTGGTTCTCCACAGTCCTCCAGGTCACTCGCACAACCTGAGTCTCCACATAGTCCTCCAGGTCACTCACACAACATGGGTCTCCACAGTCCTCCAGGTCACTCACACAACCTGGGTCTCCACAGTCCTCCAGGTCACACAACCTGGGTCTCCACACAGTTCTCCAGGTCACTTAACCTGGGTCATCGTTGTTTCTCCAGACAACACTCACTTAAGTAACACATCCATTACAACCAGAAACTTCATATATGAAGAGGTCTTTGACCCGTAAGATCACTCAACACGCACAGCAATAAAAATAACTAATCGTAATTCAGGCGCTGCACAGTCCCCTGTGCATCAGAGAACGCCACTGGAATAGTGCAGAGTGCGGTATATGTTTGCAATGCAGTTGGACATGAGCACTGAGGAACTGATACCAATCACAAGAGATATTCACAAGTCGTCAAATGGAAATTAATATCATAATTCCTCCAATCAAAAAAACATAGAAAATTAGGACATACACAGACCAATCCTAATTCAAAACTTCCATTAAGAAACGCCAGGTTTGAAGCAAATCTGAAGAGACATTCTCTTCGTTATCTGAAAGGACCAATGTCTTGCAAATAGGAAACTCCTCATTACATTTAAAAAACAACCTAAATATGCTTTTTTTCAGATTTATTTTCTCATTTATTTTATATTTCAAATTCTCTTAAAAGCGTTAAAATTTGAAGCTGATCATAAGCAGCATTTTCTAGTTATTAAATTGGAAACAATTTAAAAAAAATGGCAAACTGAAATTTATGCAGTTCGAAATGTGCCGTTCCAGCAAGGTGGGAATGTGTTCAACAACTGTGGTCACAGGTTCCAGCAAGGTGGGAATGTGTTCAACAACTGTGGTCACAGGTTCCAGCAAGGTGGGAATGTGTTCAACAACTGTGGTCACAGGTTCCAGCAAGGTGGGAATGTGTTCAACAACTGTGGTCACAGGTTCCAGCAAGGTGGGAATGTGTTCAACAACTGTGGTCACAGGTTCCAGCAAGGTGGGAATGTGTTCAACAACTCTGGTCACAGGTTCCAGCAAGGTGGGAATGTGTTCAACAACTGTGGTCACAGGTTCCAGCAAGGTGGGAATGTGTTCAACAACTGTGGTCACAGGTTCCAGCAAGGTGGGAATGTGTTCAACAACTGTGGTCACAGGTTCCAGCAAGGTGGGAATGTGTTCAACAACTCTGGTCACAGGTTCCAGCAAGGTGGGAATGTGTTCAACAACTGTGGTCACAGGTTCCAGCAAGGTGGGAATGTGTTCAACAACTCTGGTCACAAGTTCCAGCAAGGTGGGAATGTGTTCAACAACTGTGGTCACAGGTTCCAGCAAGGTGGGAATGTGTTCAACAACTGTGGTCACAAGTTCCAGCAAGGTGGGAATGTGTTCAACAACTCTGGTCACAGGTTCCAGCAAGGTGGGAATGTGTTCAACAACTCTGGTCACAGGTTCCAGCAAGGTGGGAATGTGTTCAACAACTGTGGTCACAGGTTCCAGCAAGGTGGGAATGTGTTCAACAACTCTGGTCACAGGTTCCAGCAAGGTGGGAATGTGTTCAACAACTGTGGTCACAGGTTCCAGCAAGGTGGGAATGTGTTCAACAACTCTGGTCACAAGTTCCAGCAAGGTGGGAATGTGTTCAACAACTGTGGTCACAGGTTCCAGCAAGGTGGGAATGTGTTCAACAACTGTGGTCACAAGTTCCAGCAAGGTGGGAATGTGTTCAACAACTCTGGTCACAGGTTCCAGCAAGGTGGGAATGTGTTCAACAACTCTGGTCACAGGTTCCAGCAAGGTGGGAATGTGTTCAACAACTGTGGTCACAGGTTCCAGCAAGGTGGGAATGTGTTCAACAACTGTGGTCACAGGTTCCAGCAAGGTGGGAATGTGTTCAACAACTCTGGTCACAGGTTCCAGCAAGGTGGGAATGTGTTGAACAACTCTGGCCACAGGACACCTGCACATACCAAC
>WNWK01003501.1:60000-67500 GCA_009830355.1 Cherax destructor
GCTAAAGGGGTTCTTGTAAGGAATTGGAGGTAATCTCTACT
The DNA here is from genome assembly GCA_009830355.1 of Cherax destructor. Classification (NCBI taxonomy): domain Eukaryota; kingdom Metazoa; phylum Arthropoda; class Malacostraca; order Decapoda; family Parastacidae; genus Cherax; species Cherax destructor. The sequence goes on from WNWK01003501.1 coordinate 60,042, forward strand.
TGAAGCAAACCACGGAACGGGTGGGGTTTTGATCCCAAGGCGAGTGAGTCGTAAAATCTGATATATCCCATGCGCTGTATGACCCGTTCAGGTTTGGTGCTCCCACAAGAATGGCTGTCTTGTATCGGGAGAACCAAGATTGTCTGCAAAATACGGCGCTCTAATTATTACTATCAACTTGACTCAAAAAGAATAAAAATGCACAATACAGTGACTGAAACAATACACAAATAACCAGCACGAGGGAGAAACTTGTAACGACGTTTCGGTCCTATGTGCGAGATATTTGTGTATATCTTGACTCAAGTTTGCAAGTTTGATTTTTTTGGGGGGTTAGCCTACATAATTTACACACATGTTGCTATGTATGATAATTGTATTTATGTGGACCTGTGCCTAAATAAACTTATTTCTTATATTCTTTCTCGTTCGTAAGACAACGAGGCGGAAGTAAATGATAAATAGAGAAGAAAAAGCGAAGAGAAAACCTGGAGTCGCAGGAAGAGGGGAAACTACCCAGGGTTGAGGGGATAACAAGGCTTAGAAAGCTGGTAAAGAGGCGGTAGCAGTGACCGTCTTCCCCTGGGGACCAGCAGTGAGGAGACTCCTCCAGACCTTAACAAGGTCGCACACCTCTACCCCACACACCAGAGTGCGTGCACACGGCTTCATGCACGCCACAATGGAACTACCTGCTTGCACGCCATGCTTTCATACGCATACACAAGCAAACCTTCATGATAAAACGTACACAAGCAGAAAGAGGATTCTCTCACGCACACAGGGAGGAGGGAGAGAGTGTACCTAGTAACGACCAGCGAGGCCGCCGTTACTAGGTCTTACTAGGTAAGTACACGTACAAGTACACACACACACGCACACACGGTGAGAGTGGGGCAAGGGGAGGTACTTTCCATTATTTTCTCTTTACTGTTCAGCTGAGGGATGGCTTGTGAGTAGGTGGATTGCGCCCTTAATGACCCTTAAACCTCACGAATTATAGAACATCTTCAGGATTTAAAATGATTTACAACATATTAATAAACGCAAAAACTGGATACGCAAACTAAAGGAGGTTTAAGTTCGTTCTGACCCATTTTAAACTTTAAAGTGTACCTAAGTGTACTCATAGTAAGTGTGCATGAACTGTTTCTCTCAATACATAAGGAAATACTTACGAGAATATATACAAAGTGGGTTCCTGAGGAATCTTAACATCTCATTCCAACCCGGAATTAAAGAGGTTTAGAAATCATAGTGACCACAGGAATTCTTTAAGGAGCAAACGAAGCATTGGTTAATTTCTGGGTCGAGCTGACAGCTACTGGCTGGAACACCACGTAAACACTGTGTTACAGGTACTGGCTGGAACACCACGTAAACACTGTGTTACAGGTACTGGCTGGAACACCACGTAAACACTGTGTTGCAGGTACTGGCTGGAACACCACGTAAACACTGTGTTGCAGGTACTGGCTGGAACACCACGTAAACACTGTGTTGCAGGTACTGGCTGGAACACCACGTAAACACTGTGTTGCAGGTACTGGCTGGAACACCACGTAAACACTGTGTTGCAGCTACTGGCTGGAACACCACGTAAACACTGTGTTGCAGGTACTGGCTGGAACACCACGTAAACACTGTGTTGCGGTACTGGCTGGAACACCACGTAACATGTTGCAGGTACTGGCTGGAACACCACGTAAACATGTGTTGCAGGTACTGGCTGGAACACCCACGTAAACACTGTGTTGCAGGTAATGGCTGAACACAACGTAAACACTGTGTTGCAGGTACTGGCTGGAACACCACGTAAACACTGTGTTGCAGGTACTGGCTGGAACACCACGTAAACACTGTGTTGCAGCTACTGGCTGGAACACCACGTAAACACTGTGTTGTTTCTTCTTGTAACATCATTAGTCACACATACTGTACACTGTACATTACTGCAGGTAGACAGTGTTATCACAGCCTGCAAGTTGTACATTTCTCAGTGTACATAGAGGTGTATCTCTCTGCATATATAATGAGATTTACATTCCTCTTAGTCAATATATATTTAGAGGTGTATATCTCAGTGTATATACACAGGATTAAATGAAATTCAAATTATTTTCATAACATTATACACGAATATACACTGTGAAGACTATATACAGAGATATACGTTAATCAGCTGGTCCAGTGGCTTACGCACTCGCTTTGGAGATTTAAGACTCACTAGCCATGGGTTCTAACCCCACCCGTACCGTGGTTTGTTTGTGTTAATAGTGTAGAGGTGTACTACTGAGAGTTAACACAAGTACAACAATAAGAAACTTAATGTTAAAAAGAAATTGGAAACTCACCACAGCTGCCCGTGAATTTTACTTTTAACAACTAAACCCTTGAGTTTAAAGACTAGATTCCTAGCTAGATTTACAATCAGGCTGGAGAAGCGGGAGTAAATAGAACTCTACCAGGAAGCAACACTCGACCCCCGCAACTCTAGTGGTATGGTATGGTGGCCAGTCAGTGGCTGGAGGTGGGTAAAGTGTGCTCCTCCCTTGGCCCTTCTTCAGCAGATTATGACAGTAATAAGAGGGTGTGTGAGGGTGACTGTGAGGTCTCACACAAGGAAGTACAGTCAGCATCTGGGTGTTTTAAAGCAGACCATCCTCTTAATAGGAGACAGTATTTAACTGTTTGTAAAATAGTCAAACGTTTAAAAGACAGTCAAAGGGACATCTGTTTAATGCGTTTTAAACAGTGATTACCTGACGTAGATCTACCACTTATGGTGGTCCTCCTCCTTGTTCCCGTCACCGATTTTTTTATCATCTTTATCTTACATTTCATTTACTGGCGCTGAAGTAGGTTAAATTGGTTTCCTAGAGGATATTTTCGGGGGTCAACGCCCCCCACGGCTCGGTCCTAGACCAGACCACCTGGTGGATCAAGGCCTGATCAACCAGGATGTTACTACTGGCCGCCAACATACAAGCGTACTAGCCACAGCCTGGCTGGCCAGGATCTGAGGAACTCCCCCAAGTTTCATCTTGATAGCCAGAAGTTTGCTGGTGGTAATTTCTCTTATGCAAGAAGGAAGGCGACCTCTGACACTTACCGAGTTCTCTCTCAGTATACCCATCACGCACATGCTTTTTAATGGAGTTACTCTGCACCGTCTGCCAAGTCTCTTGCTGTCATACCGATGAAGAATTAAACACATGTGCGACATCTGGGCATTTTTATTTGTAGACGTTTCGCCCAACAGTGGCTTTATCAATACAAGGACATAATGTGAAGATGAGGTAATCAGTCCTTCAGCATTGAAGCTGGTGAAGAGCACCGTAGTCTTGAAGAATCTGAAGCACTGGCAGGAAGATTGGCGCTTATATACTGGCGTCGGACGAGGGACGTGCAGCAGACTAAGGCATTGTCGCTGGTAGGCTTTCAAACCGGTTGAATTTTTAGGTATAAATTATAATGTACATTTCTCGCCTTCCTTGCAAGGAGTAGTACAGCTCAAGAGACTTAAGGGCTCCCAGTAGTTCAGATGTTAGACTGGATGCACAGAGGCAGTGAAAGTTCTTGGTACGTTGTCTAACAACCTAAATATCGTAAATTGAAAAATTGGCTGCAAACCGTATGTGAGAAATCCACCTAGCATTGCGAGGATGAGTTAAATAAAGTGTGTGAAAGGCAGCGTGGTAGTGTCTCCAGGATACTCTGCTGTCTCCAGGATACTCTGCTGTCTCCAGGATACTCTGCTGTCTCCAGGATACTCTGCTGTCTCCAGGATACTCTGCTGTCTCCAGGTGACCCATGCTTCTCACATCTCACCGAGTCCTCAAGGAAGAGATGCCTTCATGTTGGTGAAGGGTTGTTGATTCAAGGAACCTTCCTTGCATCAAGCCTGATTACCTCCCAGTCTCCAGGCGCTATATTGACCCTCCCCACCCCGATGGCTGAGATAATAACAACCAGTCCAAACATTGGAATCCATGTGTAGACAATGTTTTAGTATCGTAAAGCAATAATGAAAAGGAAGGGCAACGAAGATATAATGAAGAGAAGAAAAGGCGACAAGAGTAATGATGAAGAGGAAGAAAGACGTCAAGAAACATCGAATGGATAGCACTGGCAACATTGTAGGAGTCATCATGCAAGACACCTCAAAAAAAACATGAGAAAAAAAGCTGTTAAAAAGTAGAGACGTGACTTGATGGAGCCTCACTGACAACATTTCAGCAAGAGAGAGAGAGAGAGAGAGAGAGAGAGAGAGAGAGAGAGAGAGAGAGAGAGAGAGAGAGATAGAGAGAGAGAGATAGAGAGAGAGATAAACTAGCTGTGTGCCCTCACACAGTAACCACTCACTCATGTCTGGCATCTACATACCAGAAATACTTTGTTGCAGCGTGTCAATCATCTTACAGAGCGAGGTGTGTGGTGGAGACACTAGCCTCAAGGATGGTCTTGTGGCTCACCCACTTCATTTACACCACCTACTGCCACACTTGTTCTCTCTTACTATTCCCACCATTGAAATGTAACAAATTTTAATTTAATATCCGCTATTTTAGGTTAACATAACGAAATAAAAATAGACGGGTGACTTACGTCTTACTGCGGTGGACGTACAAGGAAATTTCACACACACACACACACACACGATAAAGCTCATGGAGCAGGAAGAGTGACTTTGTAGCGATCAGTGAAGAGGCGGGGCCAGGAGCTGTGAATCGACCCCTGCAACCACAATTAGGTGAGTACACACAAGGCAAGGTACACAGCAGGAGAGGAAGCCAGGCTCAGCAGGGGACTGAGTAGTGCGGTCACCGTATCACTCCGTAACACCCAAACACCACAACCACTAACAACACCACCAACAACAACAACACTAAACTCTACCACCAACACTACCTACCACTATCCTCAAGTTCCTCTACACATCACTACTGTCAACGCCATCACCCTCAACGCACCAATACCTCCAAAACACCACCAACAACACTACCAACACCACCACTAACATTACCAACACCACCAATAACACTACCAGCACCACTAAAAACACCACCAACAACACTACCAACACCACCACTAACATTACCAACACCACCAATAACACTACCAGCACCACTAAAAACACTACCAACAACACCACCACTAACAACAACCAAAACCCTACTACTCCAACTCTTGTTACTGTTACTCCTGATTTTGACTTGTCTCCACCCAGATCTGTGTTAGTTACCATTTTGTCCTAGGCACATGTCGATTAGACACTAGGCCTGTTGTATGTGTGTGTGTGTGTAACGAAACACTTCGAAATGTTTCGGCCCCGCCGGGAATTGAACCCGGGCCCTCCGTGTGTGTGCGTGTGTGTGTGTGTGTGTGTGTGTGTGTGAGAGAGAGAGAGAGAGAGAGAGAGAGAGAGAGAGAGAGAGAGAGAGAGAGAGAGAGAGAGAGAGAGAGAGAGAGAGAGAGAGAGAGAGTCTAGTGGATCAGTAGTGGAGGTAGAGTTGAGATCTCCTGGTAGACACGCTGGCGGCTGCTACTGACAGACTAGGCTCTTGCTGCTACTGTGGTCGAATACACTTCAACTGAAGGGCTCTTCATCATAGGAATTTGAGCTACCCTTTCTTGGATCAAAACTGATGCCCAAGGGCTATGATTCCTACGAGTTTAGCGCTTCCCCTTTAATGTAATAATGATAATAATGCAACTCAAAAACTGAATCCCCGTAAATACTGCTCATGTTACAACACTAGCATCGGTGTTACACCTGTTACAACACTAGCATCAGTGTTACACCTGTGTTACAACAGTAGCATCAGTGTTACACCTGTTACAACACTAGCATCAGTGTTACACCTGTTACAACACTAGCATCAGTGTTACACCTGTTACAACACTAGCATCAGTGTTACACCTATTATAACACCAGCATGTGTTACACCACCAGCATCAGTGTCACACCTGTTACCACACCAGCATCAGTGTTACACATGTGTTACAACACCAGCATCAGTGTTACACTGTGTTACAACACCAGCATCAGTGTCACCTGTTACCACACCAGCATCAGTGTTACACTTGTGTTACAGCACCAGCATCAGTGTTACACCTGTGTTACCACACCAGCATCAGTGTTACATCTGTGTTACCACACCAGCATCAGTGTCACACCTGTTACCACACCAGCATCAGTGTTACACCTGTGTTACAACACCAGCATCAGTGTTACACATGTGTTACAACACCAGCATCAGTGTTACACATGTGTTACAACACCAGCATCAGTGTTACACCTGTGTTACAACACCAGCATCAGTGTTACACCTGTGTTACAACACCAGCATCAGTGTTACACCTGTGTTACAACACCAGCATCAGTGTCACACCTGTTACCACACCAGCATGTTACACCTGTGTTACAACACCAGCATCAGTGTTGCAAGACTTGGGGAGTCACAGGTTGGAGTACAGCTCTCCACCCTGGCGAGGCTTCAAGGGTTCACGCCGGCGCCACCACCAGCCTAGCTAACCTTGAATGTGTCATCATTAAATATTTATAAATGATGTCATCAACCTCCACAGTGTATCCCAGAAGTGCTGTGTATCCCTCTCTCCCTGCCTGCAGCCTGGGCATGTATCCCTCTCTCCCTGCCTGCAGCCTGGGCATGTATCCCTCTCTCCCTGCCTGCAGCCTGGGCATGTATCTATCTCTCCCTGCCTGCAGCCTGGGCATGTATCTATCTCTCCCTGCCTGCAGCCTGGGCATGTAGCTATCTCTCCCTGCCTGCAGCCTGGGCATGTATTTATCCCTGCCTGCAGCCTGGGCATGTATCTATCTCTCCCTGCCTGCAGCCTGGGCATGTATTTATCTCTCCCTGCCTGCAGCCTGGGCATGTATATATCCCTACCAGGCAGCATCTATCCCTCCTACAGCCTGGGTATATATATATATATATATATATATTAATATATATATATATATATATATATATAATATATATAATATATTATATCCCTCCTGCAGCCTGGGTATATATCTATCCCTCCCTCCTGCAGCCTGGGTATATATCTATCCCTGCCTGCAGCCTGGGCATGTATCTATCTCTCACTGCCTGCAGCCTGGGCATGTATCTATCTCTCCCTGCCTGCAACCTGGGCATGTATCTATCCCTCCCTGCCTGCAGCCTGGACATGTATCTATCTCTCACTGCCTGCAGCCTGGACATGTATCTATCTCTCACTGCCTGCAGCCTGGGCATGTATCTATCTCTCCCTGCCTGCAACCTGGGCATGTATCTATCTCTCCCTGCCTGCAACCTGGGCATGTATCTATCCCTCCGTGCCTGCAGCCTGGACATGTATCTATCTCTCACTGCCTGCAGCCTGGGCATGTATCTATCTCTCCCTGCCTGCAGCCTGGGCATGTATCTATCTCTCCCTGCCTGCAACC
>WNWK01003501.1:72500-120000 GCA_009830355.1 Cherax destructor
TGTTGGAGAGAGTGGGTGCCCAGTGTTTCATGGAGTGTTGGAGAGAGTGGGTGCCCAGTGTTTCATGGAGTGTTGGAGAGAGTGGGTGCCCAGTGTTTCATGGAGTGTTGAGAGAGGGGTGCCCAGTGTTTCATGGAGGTTGGAGAGATGGGTGCCCAGTGTTCATGGAGAGTTGGAGAGAGGGGTGCCCAGTGTTCATGGAGGTTGGAGAGAGTGGGTGCCCAGTGTTCATGGAGTGTTGAGAGAGTGGGTGCCCAGTGTTTCATGGAGTGTTGGAGAGGGTGCCCAGTGTTTCATGGAGGTTGGAGAATGGTGCCCAGTGTTTCATGGAGTGTTGAGAGAAGTGGATGCCCAGGTTCATGGAGTGTTGAGAAGAGAGGGAGCCCAGTATTCATGTGAGTGTGAGGATGGGCCCAGTACTCATGAAATGAAGAGAGGGCCCAGATGAGTGAATGAAGAAGAAGGGTAGTACTCCATTGATGGAGAAGGGAGGGAGGGAGGGCCCAATACTCCATGGATAAACCTTTGACATACGTTGAATGAGTTTCGAGAGTTTGTTTACTCCCTGCAGCCCGGCTCTGGGCCAGGCTTGTCTGCTTACCTAGTCAACCAGATTATTGCTGCTGGCGGCTCGCTGGCCTACATATCCTAATAGCCTAGTATTTCATGGAGTGATGAATGAGGATGGGAAGAGAGAGCCCAGTACTTCATGTAATGAAGAAGAGAGGGCCCAGTACTCCATGAAATGAAGAGAGGGCCCAGTACTCCATGTAATGAAGAGAGGGCCCAGTACTTCATGTAATGAAGAAGAGAGGGCCCAATACTTCATGTAATGAAGAAGGGCCCAATACTTCATGTAATGAAGAAGAGAGGGCCCAGTACTCCATGTAATGAAGAAGAGAGGGCCCAATACTTCATGTAATGAAGAAGAGAGGGCCCAATACTTCATGTAATGAAGAAGAGAGGGCCCAGTACTCCATGTAATGAAGAAGAGAGGGCCCAATACTTCATGTAATGAAGAAGAGAGGGCCCAATACTTCATGTAATGAAGAAGAGAGGGCCCAGTACTCCAGGTAATGAAGAATAGTTCTTATAGGTGGGTATGATGATGCAGTGGTAAACCCGTAGATTGTTTTGGTGAAACTCTGGTCAACTTATAACATAATCGTCGCTACACCGTCATAAACTGTCTTCACATACAATTATATTTCTTAAGGAGTCTCTCCTTGAATATAATAAGCATTGATACTATGGAAAAGTAGACACAAATGCAATATAATGCGATCCTTTATTGACAACGTTTCGCCAATACAGTGGGCGAAACAGATCTGTATACAGGTAACTGCTACCAAAATTTCGCCATTTCCGAGTTTTTTGGCAAAGTTGATCCCACCTGAAACCAACAAAGCCTTCAAGACCTCACACCCTTCTTGGTGACCTCTCACCCATCTTGGTGACCTCTCACCCATCTTGGTGACCTCTCACCCTCCTTGGTGACCTCTCACCCTTCTTGTCCAATCTCTTTAAAAAGAGATTGGACAAATATATGAGTGGGAGGGGCTAGGTTTGATTGGTGTCGTGGGTACGGGAGTAAATTCTTGGGTAGTTTTGGGTAGGGGTGGTTTTGATAAGGACCTGCCTTGGATGAGCCAGTAGGCCTTCTGCAGTGTTCCTCCATTCTTATGTTATAAATATTCCTTGTCACTGTTTCCATTGGTGAGCACTGGTAACCTTGGTGAGCCAGAGGTTGAGATTATCCATGGCATCACTACCTGGGAATGTCTCGCTCAAGTTAATACCTTCCACATCACTAAATTAACATACTGGTTATTCCCCATCACCAGGTTCATGTACTGGTTATTTCTCATCATCAGATCCACATACTGTTTGTTTCTCATCAATATGTTCAGATCATGGTTAATTTTCACTAGTTATTCTCGCGGTAGAGGTAACACACTGTAGTAACGTTAACCACCACTGTGACTGGTCAAGTCTATCTTGTAACTGCTGCTGGCTATAATCAAAGCAGTATTATCATCTCAAGTGACTATCAGCAGTAACATTATCAGAAGAGACTGGTGCTAACTCTTTATACTAGTTAATGTTCTTCTAACGAAGTAGGTTTATCTTATCCGTCTCTTAATTAACCGCTTAACGAGTTTCTTCGTCTTTAAATTAACTGCTGTTAACGAATGTCTTCTCCATGTTTAAATTAACTGCTGTTAACGTGTCTTTTATGTCTGCTGACTGTGTACCACTCAGCTGTTTCTTCCATTCCCTCTCTTCAGACGAGTGTCCACATAGTGTGTACGTCTCTACATGTGTTGTGGGTACATATATAAACTACCACTGCCAAATATCTACATTAATTAGCGATATTCTAAACCCTACTTAATAGTCATAACACGCAAATTCACGTTATTTATCAAATGTTAAATTCACTTAAAATTACCATCAAATTACCGCAGTCTCCCCACAACACGACACTAACGTCAGTATATCTGTCATCAATAAAGCAATGTATAATGTTCGCTTCTTTAAAAACAAACGATTAGCCTTTTTGTTGTTTACTTTAAAAGGTTCTATTTTCCTATAAAAGGCTCTATCTCCTTTAAAACGCATAAACGGTTCTGTTATTCTATATTGGGTTATATTCTCCTGTATAACATATAAGCGTTTTATTTCAGGTTTTATAAGATGCATGTTAATTAAATGGTTATAATTATAACCATAATTTTTAAAGGGATGGAGGGATAAGCCGGTGGAAGGCCTCGGTCAGATGACCAAAAGCTCCAGCTGCGGGTCATCATATGATTAAGACCAGCGTCAGGAAACACTTGTCATGTTTCCTGACAAACCTTACCTAACCTTACCTTTCAATTGTATATATATATATATATATATATATATATATATATATATATATATATATATATATATATATATATATTACACACACAATCCTATACTATGCTTCTGAACGATATTTATTGGTGCGCGCCTCTGTAAATGTGAATACGAACATAAATTAATATATTTATAAAATATGTTAATGTGGCAGGAAGGAGGAAGAGGCAGTGTGAGGGAAGAGCCTCGTGTACTGGATGGCAATGATCATGTAAAAAGCTGGTGCTAGCCACATTCCATGCCTGAGTCTCGTACTGAACTATATTCATTATTCATCATGCAAGTGTATAAGTGCAATACACCAACTAGAAAAGTAATAAGTACATATAAATACTGAAGACTGGTGGTGGTGGGTTGGATTACTAAATCTCGGGGTAATGCTGGGTATACAATTCGAAGCAGGAGTGTTTGAGTCCCCCGTCATGTTTATAGCCCTAACCCACCTACCTCAGTATACCCGTTTTACCACAACACACAATATATATGCCAGGATATTTTAATCCTGCCATCCCTACGACAATGTAAGTCCTTCCATCCCTAATATAATACAGCCAAGTCCTGCCTCCCTCGGACAATATACTGCAGATAGGATCTACCATCCTTAAGACAACATAACCAGGTCCTTACATACCACACATAGACAATTCCTTACCACCGAACAGCCAAGGAATCACAATTATAACATAAATCCAAATCTAGTCAATCAAGCCAGTCAAGTGCAATCAAGCCAGTCAAGTGCAATCAAGCCAGTCAAGTGCAATCAAGCCAGTCAAGTGCAATCAAGCCAGTCAAGTGCAATCAAGCCACATGTTTATTGCTAAGTGCAACCAGTACAACCACGCTATTCACAGCCCTTGCAAGGCATGCCAAAATATACAACTACAGTCTCGAAGGCAATGCAGCCAAGGTCTACTAGCACAATCGAGGCAGCTGCTCTTGCCTCTACCACAATTCGTATAGCGGCACCCACCGTAACAAAATCAACTCTACACAGGAAGAAGACACACGACACCTAGATGAAAAATGCAGGAAGGTAGCCTGGTATCATGTTCTTATGAAAGAAGCAGGAAGGTAGCCTGGTATCATGTTCTTATGAAAGAAGCAGGAAGGTAGCCTGGTATCATGTTCTTATGAAAGAAGAAGGAAGGTTGCCTGGTATCATGTTCTTATGAAAGAAGCAGGAAGGTAGCCTGGTATCATGTTCTTATGAAAGGTCTAGTAAGGTTATTCAAAATCAGTCGAGACTAATGACCAATGGCAGCTGTAGTTTTTTCTTTGTAAATACTCGTCTGTGATTACCACTGAATATATTTTCACTAAGAATGAATCTTACAAAAAAAAAAGAACCTACATCATATTATGACATTTATATTAATGTTGGTAGAATTACCGACAATATGTTAAGTAAAAGGACACAAGTACAACTAATATGACATTTTATTGTGGCAACGTTTCGCTCTCCAGGAGCTTCGTCAAGCTGGAGAAGAAACTTGGCATCATAATTCAGAGCTTGCATGTTAATAATGAATAGTAATTTAAGCGACAGATGATATTAAAAAAAGAGATTAAACTGTGTTAGATCAATGCTCACGCAAGACGCTGCTAAAAATATAGTCCAACTATCAGATAAACATAGAAGTCCTCACTTAAAGGGTTGCTTAACGAGAAAGATTAAACCACGAACTGAATAGAGGAATGATCACTCAGTGTAATGCTATACGAAAAAGATTAAGTGTCAAGTGAGGAGAAATTCTCAGGCAGAGAGCTGCTATAAGAGAAAGTTTGAAGTGCCACGTGAACAGAGAAATGCTCACGCAGGGAGATGCTATGAGATTAAAGACTGAACTGTAAATGAACAGAGCTATGTTCGTGCAAGGAACCACAGTCACTGATTAACAGTAATATCTACCTCTATTAGTTATTTATCCACTTGGTCCACTTAGCCAGAGAGACCTTCACGGCGTTGCGAGATCTATATAAACAAGTCGTGGTGTTAAAAAAACTAATGAGAATCCAAACAAAGAATGATAAACTAGTTTTTTGTCTGGTGTTCGACGCCAATGATGTTCCAAGCTTCACCGTGATCCTACTCTGAGGCAAAGGGCAGTGTGTTCCAAGACTCACCGTGATCCTACTCTGAGGCAAAGGGCAGTGTGTTCCAAGCCTCACCGTGATCCTACTCTGAGGCAAAGGGCAGTGTGTTCCAAGACTCACCGTGATCCTACTCTGAGGCAAAGGGCAGTGTGTTCCAAGACTCACCGTGATCCTACTCTGAGGCAAAGGGCAGTGTGTTCCAAGACTCACCGTGATCCTACTCTGAGGCAAAGGGCAGTGTGTTCCAAGACTCACCGTGATCCTACTCTGAGGCAAAGGGCAGTGTGTTCCAAGACTCACCGTGATCCTACTCTGAGGCAAAGGGCAGTGTGTTCCAAGACTCACCGTGATCCTACTCTGAGGCAAAGGGCAGTGTGTTCCAAGACTCACCGTGATCCTACTCTGAGGCAAGGGCAGTGTGTTCCAAGACTCACCGTGATCCTTCTCTGAGGCAAAGGGCAGTGTGTTCCAAGACTCACCGTGATCCTACTCTAGCAAGGGCAGGTTGTTCCAAGCCTCACCGTGATCCTACTCTGAGGCAAAGGGCAGTGTGTTCCAAGACTCACCGTGATCCTACTCTGAGGCAAAGGGCAGTGTGTTCCAAGCTTCACCGTGATCCTACTCTGAGGCAAAGGGCAGTGTGTTCCAAGCTTCACCGTGATCCTACTCTGAGGCAAAGGGCAGTGTGTTCCAAGCCTCACCGTGTTCCTACTCTGAGGCAAAGGGCAGTGTGTTCCAAGCCTCACCGTGATCCTACTCAGAGGCAAAGGGCAGTGTGTATTCAGGGAACAGTTTAGACAGCTTTCACACAGCTGCTGAGTAGAAACCCCATCACAAAACTTGCTGGTTGGATGATTACACAAGAATGAAGAAACACGACAGCAGGCCTACTGGCTCATGCTAGGCAGGTCTGATCCACACCCACTCATATACCCGTCCAACCTGTAATTTAAACTTACCCACAAGTTCTTGCCTCAATAACGCCACCTGGGAATTTGATCCACTCATCCAAAACTCTATTCCCAAAGCAGTACTTTCCCATTTCCTTCCTAAATCTAAATTTCTCCACCTGAATCCACTGGAGAAATTTAGATTTATTGGGTCAATGATAGTTTTAATCCCTAAAGGATTAATGTAAACTCTCACTACACTGTATATACACTTTAAGACACACTGTGTATATACCCTTCTCTTAGTTTGTACATAGAGACAATACGATTAAATCATTTAAATGGAGTGCTTGAGGCTGGTGAAAAGCTCTTTATCCAAGGAACTAGAGCTATTTTCCCCCCTTTTGCGGATCAAACAAAATTATCTCCCATTCCCCAGGCGCTAGATGACCCTTACGGGCCATCTTTTCCAATAATAATAATATTATTATTATTATTATTATTATTATTATTATTAGCTTCCTTCATTCTGGCGAATACAGGTTCAGCATTTTTTTTGTTACTTATAAACTACTGTGTAACGTCTGGCTGAGGCGGCAAGTTGAAGCAATGAGTGAAAAACTTGATGAGGCTGCCGCACCAATACCATCAAGGCTTAACTGGTAGCCCACTGGTCTTTTCCTGATCTTACGGTTCTTACAAACACCTGGTAGCCTACTGGTGTTTTCCTGATCTTACGGTTCTTCCTAAAGTCTTGTAGTCTTTGACATGATACTGCAAACTAAGGAGTATGAAAGCCTCGTAAAGAAGAGTGGAATCATGTATGCAGAATAACAGGAAACAAATTTATTTTGATTTACAAACCAATAGAAACGTTTGGCTATTCATGGCTTTAAAGATTCTCCTTCTAACACTATCATTATCAATTTGCGACTGTCTTGACCCATTCCGTCTCACATAACATAAACCACAATCATAAAGCAAAACTATGCTTTACATTCCGCAATCCATACCCATAATTCGTTCCATGTCATCACGAATGTCGGCAAATTTAGACGAAAGAGGAAATATCCCCGTCATTTATGCCGAAAGAAATGCTTGGTTCCTAGTCCGGCAAGCCCCCTGTGATGAGTGGTAGTAAACCTTCCAGAGAAGAGGCCCTCTACCCCTAGGAGCAAATCACCGGAACCTCACCACTGTTAAGGAACGATAAACGAGTGATATCTTAATAGGTAATTCAACCTCTTTAAAATAAAATTAAAGTCCAAGCAATTTCGTGATCTCTGCTGTCAGCATCACTGAGAGATGACGGAGATGTTTTGAGTACTGTATGTGTACAGGGTGTTAATTAGTTGTATTGGAGAGACACTTATCAAGAAATAGTGGTAATGCGAGACTTGTATCTAGTGGAGGGTGCACAGGTGAACTTGCATCAGTGACACTAGTAAGACTGGTGTAAAAGGGTGGTGATACTCGGAGACTTATTAAATGGTAGTGGTGGTACTAGGAGACTTGCACAGGACGATAAATGCTAATATTTTCCCTTCAGCAGCAACATAAACACGAGGAAATAAAATAATGAGTGTCAGTAGGCTAGAGAGGGTAATATTTTCCATTAATCCAACAGTTGGAGGTGTGAGTAGTGGTGAGGTTGTAGTGGTTGAGAGAGGGACAGACTAATATTAATACAGAGCGTCACATTAACACAAAAAATCTATCAGAAACTTAAAAGCCGCTGTAATTAAAATAAATCTTAACATCAAAAGACAGTTAGAATTTCTCCGAAGTCCCAACAAGCACCCCAGTAACAGTCCACGACTTAAGAGAAAGGCCAAAGTCGCAGATAAACCACTCAAAACGTGTTCCACAGCCACCTGCAAGTCTTATTTATATACACTGAAAGGTGTATATTTTTTGGTATACAACGTTAATCCTTATTTTAGGAATGAAATTACTCTTGACTGTTGGTGTACTGGTGATTTGTAGCATTTATTATTCATGCAGTTGATAAGCCTTAAACCTAACCAACCAACCAGTCAACTGTATGACACAGGAGCACCAGCAAGTGTCAGGTGTATATGACCGATCTTCCATCTACAGAAAGATTCTTGCTGTGGGAGGTGCCAAACACCCACGTCCTATTGAGTCCTGCACAACTTGTTACTCGTCTACAGGGCTTACTGGGCCCACTATTTATCAAGGATGGTGGATAGTGGCAAATAAGTGTTGAAGGGCAGTGGCAGGTGGTGGCAAGGTAGCGTAATACAGATGGAGTGTTATTGCATGGTGGTGAGTGGTGAATGCTGGGGTGTAGTGGCAATGGTGGTGGTGGTGGCAAACGAGCAATGGAGGTGGTAGTGGCAAACTAGGAATGGTGGTGGTAGTGGCAAACCAGCAATGGTGGTGGTAGTGGCAAACTAGGAATGGTGGTGGTAGTGGCAAACGAGCAATTGTGGTGGTGTTGGAAAACGAGCAATGGTGGTAGACTAGCCTCACCACTTACACCAGCACATCGTGCGCACCAAACCCGACCAGCCACTTCTTGCTTGACTTAAACCCTCCTCGTGACCCACACACGCACTTCTCCATCCTCCTGTCGCCCACACAGGCATTTATCACATGGTTTAAAGCTCCTTCAAACCCTACCCTCCACGCAGAGAAAGTACCAGGTGGAAACAAACACCTGGCCACACGTTCTCAGAATGGACGCCAGTCAACTCAGGACAACATTCTCTGCTGCTCTTGTGACATTAAGCTTCATGAAAGTACATTGGAGTGTCGCTTGACCAATGTAAGAGTGGCTAGGCAACCTGTTTCCCCTGTGGGGTCAGCCATCCTTTCACCCCCTCCTACACTAAGACGAGGTGGTCGCTGTCTGGCCTTGGCCCTCCCTCACCTGCACAGTTATACAGGCACTCGGGCCATGGTTAACGGTACACCAAGGATGCTAACACACTACGCTATCCTCTCTTAACTTGGCCTTAAACTGCTTCAAGTATCCCTAGGGAAAGCCATTATTCCAACCTTAAGTTGGTTCAGGTTAACTCACAACTAGTTTTTTTTTTTCGAAGCTCTTGTCTAAGTTGGCTTAAGTCGCAGTCACTATTCGAAGTTTGTCTTAAGTTGGGTAAAGTGCAGCAAGTAAGAAGCCTAAAAACTGGTTTCCTAGACTGTTATTCGGTGCAGCTAAGTAAGGATGGTGCAGAAGGCGATGCAGAAGAGATGTACTTACTGCCGGAGAGCAAGGCAGCAGGTCCGCTGACTGAGCGTGTGGCTGCTGCACCCTCAGCAGCAGGCTGTGCTTGCACCACGAAGGGGTTGCTTCCGTCCACCAAGGAGTTGAAATCAAAGTTCTGAGGCTTGGCGTGGGCATGGTGGTGGAGGGCCAGGGTGGCCAACACCGCCACACAGACAACACGAGCTAGCATGCTGGTAGAGCACCGAGTGTCCCACACGATCACTACGAAGGTTCAGCACCGACTGACTGCCCTCCCACCTCCCGCCTGGGTCTTGGCCAGGACGCTCCCGCACGCCCTCACGCACGCCCGCACACCCCAAGATGTAGGCTAGTGGGTCCCCGAGCCCCCTACTATCCCCACCTTCACCCACTACTATCCACACCCTCACCCCTGACTATCCTCACCCCTCACCATCCCCACCAACACCAAACCCTCGTCCAGCACAACGCCCCCTCCGCCCTCCACATCACCACATTCTTACCCGCCCCACCACATCTAAAACACTGACTCCACGTATCCCTCACACACACACACACATGACTCGACCCCTGAAACCACAAATAGGTGAGTACACACACACACACACACACACACAGCCAGAGGTATATATAAACCTCTTAACATGGGCAGCACAAGGGGCTAGGCTTATTTTTTGCCTCATGTACTGTAAAAAAAGATCCTTTAGGACATTGTACACATTTGTCTTGCCATTTTAGAATCCGCAGCACCAGCATGGAGCCCACACTTGAGAAAGTATGCTCAAAAGTAAGATAAGCTTCAGAGATTTCTAACCAAACTGGTTCCTGAATTAAGTCCTGAAGTACGACGAGAGGTTTCAGGAACTGAACCTAACAACCTTGGAAAATACAAGGATCATGGGAGACATGATAACGACGTACAAGATACTCAGAGGACTGAACAAAGCAGAAATAAGAAGCCAGTCAATTGTCTTAATCGCAGACACTTCATTATAAAGACAGTCAAATGGGCGAGTGATGAAGGTAACTTAAAGAGTGAAAGCCAGAGTTAGCTCTACCTCGCTCACTCACTTTTCTGTCAGCACTTCACAAGTGTTCATCGCTTTTATCCTATATTTATATTGCTCCCCGTTGTGCTATATTATAAATGCTTATCTTTATAGATGGAGGACAATCTAATCTAACCTAGCTTAGCCCGAACTTAACCTAGCTCAGACCTAACCTAACCTAGATATTTGTTGCAAAACGTATGAGAGAAATCCACGTCGATGATAGTTACCAATTATCGTGAAAAAAGTAATAATAGTCTACCCACACACTGGGCGGATACACCCACACACTGGGCGGATACACCCACACCCACACACAACCTTGCATGGGTCAGCAGCATACATTGCCGTTGTAGCCACTTTTTGTATGTGGCCGGAAACACTGAATGACAACAATCATTTTTACACCTTATCCAGGCAGGATACCATCTTGGAAGAGGAAGAACAGAAGCAGCAACAGAAACAGGAGGAGGAGAAATAGGAGGAGGGAAGGGTTGGGCAGCAGGACACTGTCGGTATGTGGGCAGCGAACCCTTCCTTCTCTCTCCTTCTCTTTTTCCTCCTCCTCCTCCTCACGCTAAGACCAGTCTCACACTCATATAACTTATAGATCAGAACCCCAGTGGAAATAAGTCATTTTGTCTGACTTTTTTGGGTTAGGTTATCTACACATATGTTGCTATGTATGATAATCTATGTATCTGTATTTGTGTATACCAGAATAAACTTACTAACAATGAGTGATTCACACCTCAACTATTCACAACACCAACAATTCACAATACCTCTACAACTATTATCAACACCAACAACAATTCACAATACCTCTACAACTATTCTCAACACCAACAACAATTCACAATACCTCAACAACTATTCACAACACCTTAACAACACGTCACATCTCACAAAGGTACCATATGACAACCCCCAGAGCGCCACAACCACTAAGGTACCATAGAACCAACACAGTTTTTCTTTCAAAACCAAATGTCCGTCAGGCACACCACAGGACAGCTCAACCAAAGGTACCATTCCCCGCAAGAAAACGACCATCCTACCTTACAAAGGTATCACACGACCCCCACAACCTCCCGTTACCATAACACTACAAAGCCACTTACTACACCTTGCAGCCTTAAAGTACAAAGGCTCCACAGGTCAACTGCTGCAGTGTGTACCCTCTCAACGGTGGTGACTTTAACGCAAACTAGATACCAATCCATCTTGATGAGAGTGAAGGACTCTTGATCCAAGAATTTAGTAATAATCTAACAGATATTAACCTGTCTAGTGGTACCAACCATAAGACCACTGACCTGTCTAGTGGTACCAACCATAACACTGACCTGTCTAGTGGTACCAACCATAAGACACTGACCTGTCTAGTGGTACCAACCATAACACTGACCTGTCTAGTGTTACCAACCATAAGACACTGACTTGTCTAGTGGTACCAACCATAAGACACTGGCCTGTCTAGTGGTACCAACCATAAGACCACTGACCCGTCTAATGGTACCAACCATAAGACACTGACCTGTCTAGTGGTACCAACCATAACACTGACCTGTCTAGTGTTACCAACCATAAGACACTGACTTGTCTAGTGGTACCAACCATAAGACACTGACCCGTCTAGTGGTACCAACCATAAGACCACTGACCTGTCTAGTGGTACCAACCATAAGACCACTGACCCGTCTAGTGTAACCAACCATAAGACCACTGACCTGTCTAGTGGTACCAACCATAAGACCACTGACCTGTCTAGTGGTACCAACCATAAGACCACTGACCTGTCTAGTGGAACCAACCATAAGACCACTGACCCGTCTAGTGGTACCAACCATAAGACCACTGACCTGTCTAGTGGTACCAACCATAAGACCACTGACCTGTCTAGTGGTACCAACCATAAGACCACTGACCTGTCTAGTGGTACCAACCATAAGACCACTGACCTGTCTAGTGGTACCAACCATAAGACCACTGACCTGTCTAGTGGTACCAACCATAAGAAGACTGACCCGTCTAGTGGTACCAACCATAAGACCACTGACCTGTCTAGTGGTACTAACCATAAGACCACTGACCTGTCTAGTGGTACCAACCATAAGACCACTGACCTGTCTAGTGGTACCAACCATAAGACCACTGACCTGTCTAGTGGTACCAACCATAAGACCACTGACCTGTCTAGTGGTACCAACCATAAGACCACTGACCTGTCTAGTGGAACCAACCATAAGACCACTGACCCGTCTAGTGGTACCAACCATAAGACCACTGACCTGTCTAGTGGTACCAACCATAAGACCACTGACCTGTCTAGTGGTACCAACCATAAGAAGACTGACCCGTCTAGTGGTACCAACCATAAGACCACTGACCTGTCTAGTGGTACCAACCATAAGACCACTGGCCTGTCTAGTGGTACCAACCATAAGACCACTGACCTGTCTAGTGGTACCAACCATAAGACCACTGACCTGTCTAGTGGTACCAACCATAAGACCACTGACCTGTCTAGTGGTACCAACCATAAGACCACTGACCTGTCTAGTGGTACCAACCATAAGAAGACTGACCCGTCTAGTGGTACCAACCATAAGACCACTGACCTGTCTAGTGGTACTAACCATAAGACCACTGACCTGTCTAGTGGTACCAACCATAAGACCACTGACCTGTCTAGTGGTACCAACCATAAGACCACTGACCTGTCTAGTGGTACCAACCATAAGACCACTGACCTGTCTAGTGGTACCAACCATAAGACCACTGACCTGTCTAGTGGTACCAATCCACTAATCGTGAGGTCACTCAGCACAGCAAGTGTTAGACTCGATACTCCGTTCGCTAAGAGCGGTCAGGCTGTGTGGGGAGGAGTGGGTGTGGAAGGTGAAGAGGAAGAGAAAGGGGGGAAGGAGAGAGAAGGGGAGGAGGGGGTAGTGAAGATAGGAAGGCAACAAAAAAAAAGATGAGAGGGGTGTGGAAGAAAGAGAAAGATGACGGTGGGGTCAAGAAGTCAGAGTGGGGGAGGGGAGGTATTTAAGGAGGGGCAGGGGTGGGGAGGAGGGAGGTATATAAGGAGGGAGGTATTTAAGGAGGGGCAGGGGTGGGGAGGAGGGGCACTTAGGTATTTAAGGAGGGGCAGGGGTGGGGAAGGAGGGGAGGTATTTAAGGAGGGGAAGTATTTAAGGAGGGGCAGGGGTGGGGGAGGAGGGGGAAGGAAGTCAAGGGAGGTATCAGTACGTAAAACACACACATACACACAAACACAGTGAAGTGGAGGCAGGATCCATACATAGCTTTAAGAAGAGGTATGATAAAGCTCACAGAGCAGGGAGTGACCCAGTAGCGACCAGTGAAGAGAAGGGGCCACGAGCTATGAATCGACCTCTGCAACCACAAATAGGTGAGTACATACACACACACTAACGAGGAGAATAAAAACAAAGGACAAGGAGAGGCTTTAAAGGGATGTGAACAAATTGGAAGTGGGGTCAGATAAATGGTTGCTTGACTTCAACCCCAGTAAATCCACGATCATGAAGATTGGGGAAGGAGAAAAAAGACCGGAAATGAAATATAGACGCGGAGCGCAGAGGCTGGAGACTTCAGAGAGAGACCTAGGTGTGAACATAGTGCCCAATATAACGCCAGAGGCTCACATCCGTCGAATTACCACTGCAGTCAATGTTCGTCTGACAAATCTAAGAATAGTTTTCTGGAATGTCAACAAGAGTTGATTCAGGTATTTTATACAGCATATGTCAGGTCCATCTTGGAGTATGCAGCACCAGTATGGAACCCACACCTGAAACAGCATGTTAAGAAACTGGAGAGTGCAAAACTAAGCAATGATTAAGACACATGTGCAACAGTTGGGTATCTTTATTGATGAAACGTTTGCCTACACAGTAGACTTCTTCAGTCAAATACAGAGGCAGCAGTGTAGTAGTGAAATAAAGATGATATAATCAGTCCATCAACCTTGGAGAAATAGTATTTAAGGTGATCAGTCCCTCCATGGTCTGGAACGATATTGTTCCAGACCATGGAGGTGAACTCTTCTCCAGGCTGAGGGACTGACCACCTCAAATACTTTTTCTTAAAGGTTGAGGGACTGATTATATCATCTTTATTTCACTACCACACTTACTTCCCTTGTATTTGACTGAAGAAGTCTACTGTGTGGGCGAAACGTTTCAACAATAAAGATACCTAACGTGGTACATGTGTCCTAATCATCAAGTTGTCGGTATTTTCTACCATCATCAACATAGAAGTAAGGCAGAAGGCTTCTTCCTGAGTCTTATAAGCGACACCAGTTGATAACCTAACTGAACTAAATCTCATTGATTTTATTGTACATTTCATACGATTTAAAAAATAAAAATGCGTGAAACATTAAAAAATAAAAAAATAAAATGCTAAAATGTTATTCAATTGTATATTTGGACGATTAGCAGCGATTTGAAGCATTTTTTGACATACCTCATTTTTTAGCTAAAAGTGATGGAGGCGGCCTGATACACTTTCACTTCAATATCGACTTATCTGAGCCACTTAGACTCAACACTGAGGGACACAACCAGGGGTGTCATGACAACAGGGGTGTCATGACAACAGGGGTCATGACAACAGTGGTGTCATGACAACAGGGGTGTCATGACAACAGGGGTGTCATGACAACAGTGGTGTCATGACAACAGCGGTGTCATGACAACAGGGTGCCATGACAACATACAAAATACTCTGAGGAATTGATAGGGTAGGCAGGGCCAAGAGCTGAGAATCAACCATCGCAACCACAAATATGAGTACACACATACACACTAAGGTAAGAGTAAAAAAATATCGTATTCACGAAGCTGTAAACCCGTTAAGAGTAAGGGCTGAAATTTATACCAAATATAATGGCGGACAGTGTGGTCCAGGAGGGTGAGTGGGAGACAGTAGTCACCTCAGGACCCTGGGCTCACTCTCAACTCAGCTCAACACCTGAGCTCAACACCTGAGACTTGAGCTCTCTCTCTCTCCTATGAGTGATGACAGCCTCGGCATCATAACACCCCCCAACCCCTCTTCCACCTGCAGCTTTCCTCTACTCTCGCACTCCGTCAGAAAGTGCCTCTTCTGTTTATAAAGGGGCTTCCGTGAGCGCTAAGTGGCAGTGGGCGCGCGTTAAGTGGCAGTGTGTGAGCATACACACCTTGTCTTGTCTGGTGTAAGTGGCAGTGGGCGCGCACACACCCAGTCTTCTCTAGATAATAGCGTGAGTGTGAGCTGTTATACACTTTCTTGGTGTGAGTGTGAGCTGTTATACACTTTCTTGGTGTGAGTGAGTGTTGTTATACACTTTCTTGGTGTGAGTGAGTGTTGTTATACACTTTCTTGGTGTGAGTGAGTGTTGTTATACACTTTCTTGGTGTGAGTGAGTGTTGTTATACACTTTCTGGTGAGAGTGTGTGTTGTTATACACTTTCTGGTGTGAGTGTGTGTTGTTATACACTTTCTGGTGTGAGTGTGTGTTGTTATACACTTTCTGGTGTGAGTGTGTGTTGTTATACACTTTCTTGGTGTGAGTGTGTGTTGTTATACACTTTCTGGTGTGAGTGTGTGTTGTTATACACTTTCTTGGTGTGAGTGTGTGTTGTTATACACTTTCTGGTGTGAGTGTGTGTTGTTATACACTTTCTTGTGTGAGTGTGTGTTGTTATACACTTTCTTGGTGTGAGTGTGTGTTGTTATACACTTTCTGTGGTGGTGTTGTTATACACTTTCTGGTGGAGTGTGTTGTTATACACTTTCTTGGTGTGAGTGTGTGTTGTTATACACTTTCTTGGTGTGAGTGAGTGTTGTTATACACTTTCTTGGTGTGAGTGAGTGTTGTTATACACTTTCTTGGTGTGAGTGAGTGTTGTTATACACTTTCTTGGTGTGAGTGAGTGTTGTTATACACTTTCTTGGTGTGAGTGTGTGTTGTTATACACTTTCTTGGTGTGAGTGTGTGTTGTTATACACTTTCTTGGTGAGAGTGAGTGTTGTTATACACTTTCTTGGTGTGAGTGTGTGTTGTTATACACTTTCTTGGTGTGAGTGAGTGTTGTTATACACTTTCTTGGTGTGAGTGTGTGTTGTTATACACTTTCTTGGTGAGAGTGAGTGTTGTTATACACTTTCTTGGTGTGAGTGTGTGTTGTTATACACTTTCTTGGTGGAGTGAGTGTTGTTATACACTTTCTTGGTGAGTGAGTGTTGTTATACACTTTCTTGGTGGAGTGAGTGTTGTTATACACTTTCTTGGTGGAGTGGTGTTGTTATACACTTTCTGGTGGAGTGAGTGTTGTTATACACTTTCTTGGTGTGAGTGTGTGTTGTTATACACTTTCTTGGTGTGAGTGTGTGTTGTTATACACTTTCTGGTGTGAGTGAGTGTTGTTATACACTTTCTTGTGTGAGTGTGTGTTGTTATACACTTTCTGGTGTGAGTGAGTGTTGTTATACACTTTCTTGTGTGAGTGTGTGTTGTTATACACTTTCTTGGTGTGAGTGTGTGTTGTTATACACTTTCTTGGTGTGAGTGAGTGTTGTTATACACTTTCTTGTGTGAGTGTGTGTTGTTATACACTTTCTTGGTGAGAGTGAGTGTTGTTATACACTTTCTTGGTGAGAGTGAGTGTTGTTATACACTTTCTGGTGTGAGTGAGTGTTGTTATACACTTGGTGAAGCAGGGTCGAGGGATGAACCTCAACACTACCACCATCAACATCCCTACCCCCTGCCATCAACACTACCACCATCAACATCCCTACCCCCTGCCATCAACACTACCACCATCAACATCCCTACCCCTGCCATCAACTCTACCACCATCAACATCCCTACCCCTGCCATCATCACTACCACCATCAACATCCCTACCCCCTGCCATCATCACTACCACCATCAACATCCCTACCCCCTGCCATCAACACTACCACCATCAACATCCCTACCCCCTGCCATCAACACTACCACCATCAACATCCCTACCCCCTGCCATCAACTCTACCACCATCAACATCCCTACCCCCTGCCATCAACACTACCACCATCAACATCCCTACCCCCTGCCATCATCACTACCACCATCAACATCCCTACCCCCTGCCATCAACACTACCACCATCAACATCCCTACCCCCTGCCATCAACACTACCACCATCAACATCCCTACCCCCTGCCATCATCACTACCACCATCAACATCCCTACCCCTGCCATCAACACTACCACCATCAACATCCCTACCCCTGCCATCAACACTACCACCATCAACATCCCTACCCCTGCCATCAACACTACCACCATCAACATCCCTACCCCTGCCATCAACACTACCACCATCAACATCCCTACCCCTGCCATCAACTCTACCACCATCAACATCCCTACCCCTGCCATCAACACTACCACCATCAACATCCCTACCCCTGCCATCATCACTACCACCATCAACATCCCTACCCCTGCCATCAACACTACCACCATCAACATCCCTACCCCTGCCATCAACTCTACCACCATCAACATCCCTACCCCCTGCCATCAACTCTACCACCATCAACATCCCTACCCCCTGCCATCAACACTACCACCATCAACATCCCTACCCCTGCCATCATCACTACCACCATCAACATCCCTACCCCTGCCATCAACACTACCACCATCAACATCCTACCCCTGCCATCAACACTACCACCATCAACATCCCTACCCCTGCCATCAACACTACCACCATCAACATCCCTACCCCTGCCATCAACTCTACCACCATCAACATCCCTACCCCTGCCATCAACTCTACCACCATCAACATCCCTACCCCTGCCATCAACACTACCACCATCAACATCCCTACCCCCTGCCATCATCACTACCACCATCAACATCCCTACCCCCTGCCATCAACACTACCACCATCAACATCCCTACCCCCTGCCATCAACACTACCACCATCAACATCCCTACCCCCTGCCATCAACTCTACCACCATCAACATCCCTACCCCCTGCCATCAACTCTACCACCATCAACATCCCTACCCCCTGCCATCAACACTACCACCATCAACATCCCTACCCCCTGCCATCAACACTACCACCATCAACATCCCTACCCCTGCCATCAACACTACCACCATCAACATCCCTACCCCCTGCCATCAACTCTACCACCATCAACATCCCTACCCCCTGCCATCAACTCTACCACCATCAACATCCCTACCCCCTGCCATCAACTCTACCACCATCAACATCCCTACCCCCTGCCATCAACACTACACAGTGCCTGTACTATGAGATCAACGACACAGTGCCTGTACTATGACAACAACGACACAGTGCCTGTACTCTGACACCAACGACACAGTGCCTGTACTATGACATCAACGACACAGTGCCTGTACTATGACATCAACGACACAGTGCCTGTACTCTGACACCAACGACACAGTGCCTGTACTATGACATCAACGACACAGTGCCTGTACTATGACATCAACGACACAGTGCCTGTACTATGACATCAACGACACAGAGCCTGTACTATGACATCAACGACACAGTGCCTGTACTATGACATCAACGACACAGTGTCGTCCCACTATCATTATCACAGTAATCATATTCACACCGCTAGTAAATCTGTTCACGGTAAATTTTCTGTATTCCACAATCTATAGTTTGCTCTGTGTTATCATCGGCAGTAAAACGTCAGTAAATTTAGAAGAAAGGGGAAATATCCCCAGCATTTATGCCGAAAGATATATGCTGGGTTCTCAAGCCAGCACACCCGTGGGGACGGTGGCATCCCTTCCACAGAGGGGGACCCAAACTTAGGAACCACATACTCTAGGTGAAAGTAAATGTCTCTCTCTCTCTCTCTCTCTCTGTCTCTCTCTGTCTCTCTCTCTGTCTCTCTCTGTGTCTCTCTCCCTTTCTCTCATACGATCACCCATTAACGCACGTGTACACAATCATGCTTGTACAAGGCTTGGAACTACACAAAAGCACACACATAGATAAGTACACACGATACAAACGAGAAAGCAGCAGCAGCAGCAGCAGCAGCAGCAGCAGCAGGCACAGTGCAATGCTAGTCCATGTATATTGCAGCAGGCGAGTACACTCATGTAACAGCGCACTGCAAGTATGTACACTCAGGCACATTCAAACAAGCAGGCAGCCAGGAACATTCAAACAAGCAGGCAGCCAGGTACATTCAAACAAGCAGGCAGCCAGGCACATTCAAACAAGCAGGCAGCCAGGCACATTCAAACAAGCAGGCAGCCAGGTACATTCAAACAAGCAGGCAGCCAGGCACATTCAAACAAGCAGGCAGCCAGGTACATTCAAACAAGCAGGCAGCCAGGTACATTCAAACAAGCAGGCAGCCAGGTACATTCAAAGAAGCAGGCAGCCAGGCACATTCAAACAAGCAGGCAGCCAGGTACATTCAAACAAGCAGGCAGCCAGGCACATTCAAACAAGCAGGCAGCCAGGTACATTCAAACAAGCAGGCAGCCAGTCACATTCAAACAAGCAGGCAGCCAGGCACATTCAAACAAGCAGGCAGCCAGGCACATTCAAACAAGCAGGCAGCCAGGCACATTCAAACAAGCAGGCAGCCAGGCACATTCAAACAAGCAGGCAGCCAGGCACATTCAAACAAGCAGGCAGCCAGGCACATTCAAACAAGCAGGCAGCCAGGCACATTCAAACAAGCAGGCAGCCAGGCACATTCAAACAAGCAGGCAGCCAGGCACATTCAAACAAGCAGGCAGCCAGGCACATTCAAACAAGCAGGCAGCCAGGCACATTCAAACAAGCAGGCAGCCAGGCACATTCAAACAAGCAGGCAGCCAGGCACATTCAAACAAGCAGGCAGCCAGGCACATTCAAACAAGCAGGCAGCCAGGCACATTCAAACAAGCAGGCAGCCAGGCACATTCAAACAAGCAGGCAGCCAGGCACATTCAAACAAGCAGGCAGCCAGGCACATTCAAACAAGCAGGCAGCCAGACAGTATAAAAATTTCGCACATATGTACATGAGCATGTGCACGCAGACAACCACACACACACACACACACACACACATACACACACACACACACAAACACACACACACACCACTCCCAGGAAATTCCTCACCCCTACTTCCCTCTACCAACACACCCCTACTTCCCTCTACCAACACACCCCTACTTCCCTCTACCAACACACCCCTACTTCCCTCTACCAACACACCCCTACTTCCCTCTACCAACACACCCCTACTTCCCTCTACCAACACACCCCTACCACTCAACTCTGTATTGATGCCTCTTAATACTACATATTCTGATATAGTCAGCAATAATATAACATTCACAATCATCATCTCCCTCTCCCCCTTCCCATCTCTGTCCTCTGTCTCCCGTGTACAATGTCTCTTGGTCTCTGTCTCCCGTGTACAATGTCTCTTGCTCTCTGTCTCCCGTGTACAATGTTTCTTGGTCTCTCTCTGTCATGATGGAGATATCTTCATAAAAATTCCATTTCTGGTGTGTATGTGATAGGTCATCCTGAGAGATGGTAATTCCCAAGTGACAGTAACTGCAGTTCTGCTGACGAACCTTTAATGGCATACTTGACCACATCCTCACTGACCTACTGGAGTCTGTAAGGTCAGACTGACGCTACTGAAGTCTCCCAGCTCAGGATGACACTACTGAAGTCTGCCAGCTCAGGCTGACACTACTGAAGTCTGCCACTTCAGGCTGACACTACTGAAGTCTGCCACCTCAGGCTGACACTACTGAAGTCTCCCAGCTCAGACTGACACTACTGAAGTCTCCCAGCTCAGGCTGACACATTTCAATACTACGTATGAAATTCATCCTGTGTGATGGAATATGACAGGGAAACATAGCTAGCTTTTGTTCCCACTGTGTAACTGTCATGTAGAATAGTGTAGCAGAACACTGTTGATGTATACAATTTTGCTGAATTAATTAAAGCAAGACCAACCACGCACTCACACCAACTTACACCTTAACACACAAGCACTACCACCGGACTACACCTTGACAGACTGGCACCACCACCAGCCTACACCTTGACAGACTAGCACCACCACCACCAGCCTACACCTTGATAGACTAGCACCACCACCAGCCTACACCCTGACAGACTAGCACCACCACCAGCCTACACCCTGACAGACTAACACCACCACCAGCCTACACCCTGACAGACTAGCACCACCACCAGCCTACACCCTGACAGACTAGCACCACCACCAGCCTACACCCTGACAGACTAACACCACCACCAGCCTACACCCTGACAGACTAGCACCACCACCAGCCTACACCCTGACAGACTAGCACCACCACCAGCCTACACCCTGACAGACTAGCACCACCAGCCTACACATGCAGCTAAGATGGCGTTAAGAATATTAGACACAAAGCCTGATACAGAAGCTACCGCAAAGACAAACTTCTGGTGAATAATTGATGTGATATTCCTTGATGGATGTCACATTATGAGGGAGGAAAGAGAGACAGAGACAGAGAAAGAGAGAGAAGGGGGAGGGGGCAAGGAAGGAAGCACATAGAGACGCCTAACCTCTGCAATTGAAAATCATGACCCTTGGTAACGGTACAGTGGATAGAGGATTAAGGTAATAACAATAGCTGAGAATACTCCACACAACAGTACAGTTTAACACAAGACAACAGTATGTGAACAACAGTAGAGAGTAACACAAGACAACAGTATGTGAACAACAGTGTAATAACACAAGACAACAGTAGAGAGTAACAGAAGACAACAGTATAAAAAGAACAGCAGAGTAACAGAGATGGTGGGGGGAGCCACCGCTACGACACAGGTAATACCACTGATCATGGGAGACTTCAGTCACAAAGAAATTGACTGGGAACTCTCTGTCTGATGCGAAGACTCACAATCCTGGAGACCAGAGTTGTGCTCAAACTTACGAAAATATTCCCGACCCCAAAAAAAATAAACATTTTAAGGACACAAAATAGTGTAAAATGATACAAATTGCCACTTATAAAACCACTGGGAAAATCCACATTTTGTCAATTTGAGCAAGCGTGGGTTGTCTAAGTGGCAGCGTGGGTTGTCTAAGTGGCATCGCAAGGATGAGAGGTAAGGTCAAGACGTCAGGATTCTGCCACTTAAGTGGATACAGAAAACATGGAAAAATAAGAGGCATCTAGGAGGTGCTGAATTAAGACACATGTGCAACATCTGGGTATCTTTATTTGTGGACGTTTCACCAATTGGTTGGCGAAACGTCTACAAATAAGGTGTGTGTAATTCTTCACATCAAAAGGTAAACCAGAGGCAGGAGACTAGAATAAAAATGAAGAAAAAGGTAAGACAAATGCTGATCCAAAGTAAATCCCAAAAGAAATCAACGAGTACGTATACATCCCGATAATTTTGTGGGTATTGTATACTAGTGGTGGTGAACCAGTGTATGGTGCTGTGGCTGATGTATACATCTAGGTGGTGGTGAACCAGTGTATGGTGCTGTGGCTGATGTATACATCTAGGAGGTGGTGAACCAGTGTATGGTGATGTGGCTGATGTATACATCTAGGAGGTGGTGAACCCGTGTCTGGTGCTGTGGCTGATGTATACATCTAGGAGGTGGTGAACCAGTGTATGGTGCTGTGGCTGATGTATACATCTAGGAGGTGGTGAACCAGTGTCTGGTGCTGTGGCTGATGTATACATCTAGGAGGTGGTGAACCAGTGTATGGTGCTGTGGCTGATGTATACATCTAGGAGGTGGTGAACCCGTGTCTGGTGCTGTGGCTGATGTATACATCTAGGTGGTGGTGAACCAGTGTATGGTGCTGTGGCTGATGTATACATCTAGGAGGTGGTGAACCAGTGTCTGGTGCTGTGGCTGATGTATACATCTAGGAGGTGGTGAACCAGTGTCTGGTGCTGTGGCTGATGTATACATCTAGGTGGTGGTGAACCCGTGTCTGGTGCTGTGGCTGATGTATACATCTAGGAGGTGGTGAACCAGTGTCTGGTGCTGTGGCTGATATATACATCTAGGAGGTGGTGAACCAGTGTCTGGTGCTGTCTGGTGTCTGGTGCTGTGGCTGATGTATACATCTAGGTGGTGGTGAACCCGTGTCTGGTGCTGTGGCTGGTGACGGTCAGTAGCGCGATAAAAACGTTGTGTCAGACAAGTATTTTGAACATTATATATAACACCAGTGAGTATTAAGATTTCATTCACACGCTGCGGCATCACACTATGAACTCTTCTCCAGGCTGACCGACTGATCTCCTCAACACTACGTCTTCAAGGCTGATGCACTGATATATACATCTGTGTATATTACCCGAGGTGTACTTTCCAAGCCTGAACCTCTCTTAACCCAGCCTCTTAAGTACTGAATAACTACATTTCTCCTGTACCTCCGCTCTATCAAAGAGCTTCGACTGGGTCAAAGGACTCCCGGAAGTTGAATAACATGCAGTCTACCCGCATTTTTCTTTCCATGCTGACCTTACTGCAGGTATCTGTGTTGAAAGTGGTCAAGGTCCGTCAGGCAGGTTGTGCAACCAATATTTCAGTGGGTTTTGAAAAGCAGCACTGAGGCAACGACACAGCTTGAAGACATAAGCTTTTGTTGAGTCAAGGCATCGTTCTGTGTAGAGCTTTATCAAGCCATACTTCTAGCTTCATAAAGCTCTACACAGAGTTATTACACTGTCCTGCACCTCAGTAACACTAGCCTGCACCTCAGTGACAATGGCCTGCACCTCAGTGACAATGACCTGCACCTCAGTAACACTAGCCTGCACCTCAGTGACAATGGCCTGCACCTCAGTGACAATGGCCTGCACGTCGACATTGACCTGCACGTCAATGACAACGGCCTGCATAATGTGCAAACTGAAGGAAAGACATGTAGGAGGAAGTATACGAGGAGGAAAGGAAGAGGAGGAGAGGAAGAGACATCATGACGTGTCACAAACACAGTAATTTTATTGTTTGAATTACTAGTTAATTCCTGGGAATGTTATGTGAGAGAGAGAGATTCATGCCCCCCTGCCTTCCTCTCTCTCTCTCTCTCTCTCTCTCTCTCTCTCTCTCCACCGTCAAAGAACATGCGGGTAGAGACCAAGGCCTTCTTCCCCAGGTGTGGTGTGCACACTGGTGGAGAGTGTACGGCACGCGTGCACACAGATGCACACACTCCACTATTGTCACACACTTTCAGGTGTGTACATACACATGAAAGTACAAACCTTTACAACATACATTCACGCACACACAGGCAGGCGAGCGAGCACCCACACACGCAGGCACACATACATGCACGCACGCCCATATACATGCGCACACGGGCGCGTGCACACGCGCACACAGTACCAGAAAAGGCAGGTGTGGAAGGGATCAATGCATGTGTAATGGAAGAGACAGAGAGAAGAAACTTTAGGATGGGTGAGTGCAATAAGTGGGGTCCCACAAGGATCAGTACTAGCACCCTAACCAAACATACCTCAATAATCTGGCAACAGAGGTCACTTCCTGTGTTTACGACTCACGAAATCGTAATAACACGATTGTAAACAAACCAGGGAACGGGTGGGGCTTGAACCCATGACAAGTAAATCCTGAAACTCCAGACCAGTGCGTAAGCCACTGGGCCATGGGTTCAATTCCCACCTTTTCCATGTTATTTTTTATGGCTGTTTGGTAATGACTAAAGTAATGAGACCAAGAGCACTAGAGGACGGACAGGAGCTACAAGACTGAGACACACTGTAACAGAGCTCAAAGAAGTGGCTAGTAGAGTTTGATCTTTCACTCTGATACAAATCAGAGTGAAGGAAGAGCAGAAAAGTGTATAAACTGGAAGGAAAAAAATTCAGAGAGCAAAGAGAAGGACCTGGGGTAATTATTACACCGAACATATCACCAGAGCAGCATATAAAACACATTACATCAGCAGCACATGCCAGGCTAACAGCATCTTAGAACTGTCTTCAGAGACCTCAGTAAGGAGTCCTCTAAGACACTGTACTCAACGTATGTCAGAGATGTTTTAGAATAAGCAGCACTAGCATGGCTCTACACCTGAGAAAATACATTCAAAACCTGAAGAAGAAGACAGATGTCGCAAGTAGACTGCTACTGAGTGTAGATAACTGGTGCAGGGAACCCACCAGTTGGTAAGTTAGACACGTGCAACACCTGGGTAGTTAGACATGTGCAACACCTGGGTAGTTAGACATGTGCAACACCTGGGTATCTTTACTGTGGAAAAGTTTTGCCACACAGCACAGTGGCTTCATCAGTCCTATACAAAGAAGAATGGTGAAGATCAGAAGGAGTCTGAGGTAATCCATCAATCTTGATTGATGGATTGATTACCTCAACTCCAGGCTTAGGGACTGATTACCTCAAGCTCCTTCTGATCTTCACCAGTCTTCTTTGTATTGGACTGATGAAGCCACTGTGGGGCGAAACGTTTCCATAATAGATACCCAAGTGTTGCACATGTGTCAAGAATCGAGGTTAAACTACGATGAGCCGCTTGAAGAATCAAACCTGACAACCCTGCAAGGGAGAGGGATCAGGAGAGACATGATAAAGACGTACAAGATACTCAGATGTTTAGAGTGCATACGAAGACACACTGCTTGACATGCGAGCCACAGGGGCAAGAAGTCACAGGACTCAAATATTAAACACAGATAAACCACAGAGATGCTAGGCAATACTTCTTCAGTGTCAGGATGGCAAACAAGCGGAAGGAACTAGAGGTGGTGGTGGAGGTAAAGACTAAACACAGTTTAAAGAGTAGGTATGAATCATACCGCTCTTTAAACTGTGGGCCTTATCATATAGTATGCTAAGGCCCAGGAGGCCACGATACTAGGTGGCCACGAAACTATATGACAGCCAATTTTTGAGGTTAAGAGGCGGGGCCAGGAGGTGAATATCAACCCCCGCACACAACTCTTGAGTACACAATATCACGACACCACACACTTATCTATGATAAAAGTGTCAACTAGAAAACCCACAAGAGTGTTATTGTTGTTTTTGAACTTTTAAAGTGTGGTGAATGTATCAAGGTGTTGTCTGCGACCATCTCTTATTCTGGTGCTCTTAACGTGAGTGATGTTGTCGTTGTTGTCAGAACTTTGTGTCACTCTAGGACAGAGATCACCATGTTTGTGAGTGGTGAGGCACTGCAAGTGGTGAGGCACTCGCACTACTGAGGTCGACTGGTAAGCCTCCAGTCGCTCTTACGACCCTGTCATACGCTTGACCACTGCCACAACAACACGTGTCAGTACACACGTGTGACCTGTGGTGAGGGTTCTTCTGGCCTGGCAGCCTGGTCTAAAGCCAGACTGTCACCTTGTAGACTGCCTGGTCATCTAGGTTGTTTGCGTCATGGAGGACAACACAGCATCACAACCTGGTTGATCAGCACACGGCAAAGACCCGTATCAGGCGATGTTGCTACACTCATAACACTCAACACTAACACAATAACGTGAGTTACAACCACAGGGAAGTGTTACAGTCCTGACACTCCAGAGTGAAGGAGGGAAGTAGACAGTCTACTTGGCTACTACTAACACCAGCACTCCAGAGTGAAGGAGGGAAGTAGACAGTCTACCTGGCTACTACTAACACAAACACTCCAGAGTGAAGGAGGGAAGTAGACAGTCTACCTGGCTACTACTAACACCAGCACTCCAGAGTGAAGGAGGGAAGTAGACAGTCTACCTGGCTACTACTAACACCAGCACTCCAGAGTGAAGTAGACAGTCTACCTGGCTACTACTAACACCAGCACTCCAGAGTGAAGTAGACAGTCTACCTGGCTACTACTAACACCAGCACTCCAGAGTGAAGGAGGGAAGTAGACAGTCTACCTGGCTACTACTAACACAGCACTCAGAGTGAAGTAGACAGTCTACCTGGCTACTACAACCCACACTCCAGAGTGAAGGAGGAAGTAGACAGTCTACCTGGCTACTACTAACACCAACACTCCAGAGTGAAGGAGGGAAGTAGACAGTCTACCTGGCTACTACTAACACCAGCACTCCAGAGTGAAGGAGGGAAGTAGACAGTCTACCTGGCTACTACTAACACCACACTCCAGAGTGAAGGAGTGAAGTAGACAGTCTACCTGGCTACTACTAACACCAGCACTCCAGAGTGAAGTAGACAGTCTACCTGGCTACTACTAACACCAGCACTCCAGAGTGAAGGAGGGAAGTAGACAGTCTACCTGGCTACTACTAACACCAGCACTCCAGAGTGAAGGAGGGAAGTAGACAGTCTACCTGGCTACTACTAACACCAGCACTCCAGAGTGAAGGAGGGAAGTAGACAGTCTACCTGGCTACTACTAACACCAGCACTCCAGAGTGAAGGAGTGAAGTAGACAGTCTACCTGGCTACTACTAACACCAGCACTCCAGAGTGAAGGAGTGAAGTAGACAGTCTACCTGGCTACTACTAACACCAGCACTCCAGAGTGAAGGAGTGAAGTAGACAGTCTACCTGGCTACTACTAACACCAGCACTCCAGAGTGAAGGAGTGAAGTGACAGTCTACCTGGCTACTACTAACACCAGCACTCCAGAGTGAAGGAGTGAAGTAGACAGTCTACCTGGCTACTACTAACACCAGCACTCCAGAGTGAAGGAGTGAAGTAGACAGTCTACCTGGCTACTACTAACACCAGCACTCCAGAGTGAAGGAGGGAAGTAGACAGTCTACCTGGCTACTACTAACACCAACACTCCAGAGTGAAGTAGACAGTCTACCTGGCTACTACTAACACCAGCACACCACTTACCTTCTCCAGAATCACTCAAGGTTTAGGGACTGATCACCCATCATTAACCTCTCCAATACTTCTCTCTACAATATTTTATTCACTTATGTATTCGACTGATAAAAAAAAAGCTGCAGAGAAGGCGAAACGTTCCAAAAATAAAGATGTTTAAGTATTGCACACACGTTTTGCTCACTTACCTTATAAGTGCAAAAAATAACGTCTGGTGCAGCCTATATGTAAACATTTAGCAACGACTATCACACAATACTGCTAAACACTAACGAATAAACGTTAACAAAATACCGTACAAACAATGATGAACATAATATTGGGAATATCAAACAAAATAACAAGTTTTATTAAACGCAACAAAAACCAATTTAAAACTCACAAATATATTTGAGGTTTTTCGGTGTTAAGAACAAAAGCTACGTTTACACAGGCGAGTCTTTCCTTAAACAACTTTATAAATATGTGCAACAAATAAGACACATGTGAAACACACAGCCGTCTCCAGACACCTATGTGTTGCACATGTGTCTTGCTCATCTATCTCTCAGCATTATATAGCATTAAGATGCAATAAGATCACAATGTGCAAAACAACCACTGTGGGAAAAAAAATAGTAAGCTTCCAAGCGCTTTCGCGATTTCTCACATTATCCAGGAATTATTATTATCTCAGAAATCACGAAAGCGCTTGAAAAGTTCCCTATTTTCACACTGTTTCTTTTTACATACCATTAAGAGAATAATATCATCAAAGTGACCTCGAACGAATGAAATTTCTGGTCCTTCCTACAGTTCCAAAAACAATTTAAATCTACATAGACAACTCACAAAGATTACACAGCTACCAGTTACTCTGTGGCCCATTAAATGGAGCACCTGGAAGTACTAGGCTGTGGGGCAGACACTGAGCCTCGGTCTATGTCGCAGCGTTTAAAAATATTCCCTCAACTCAGACCATCAACAAATTTGATATACCAAACTTAATTTGTGAGTTTAAATTAGTGATGAAATTTATGCGCATAAAAATACATAAATATAGACATGTATACATGTACGCATACACATGAATACAAACATCTATACATATACACCCAAAAATTGACATGCATACACATATATACACGCATACGTCAGTGAATAAACGTGCATACATACACACATGCGTAGATATGCATACACATACACATATACACATGCGTAGATATGCATACACATACACACACATGCGTAGATATGCATACACACATACACACATGCGTAGATATGCATACACATATACACACATGCGTAGATATGCATACACATACACACACACGCGCGTAAATAAGAGATATACACACAACACAGATATACACACACACAGCCAAACACAACTCACAGCCAAAAGAAATGTTTAACGAGAATAATGAACTTCAGAGCTCACATAATTAACTAGCGAGCTGACCTGAGCTCAACAAATTAACCTGTGCCTAGTGAGCTTACGTTATTAGTGAGCATGATCACAGTTGACGTGATCATAGTGAGTATACGTGGCCACAGTGAGTATACGTGGCCACAGTGAGTATACGTGGCCACAGTGAGTATACGTGGTCACAGTGAGTATACGTGGCCACAGTGAGTATACGTGGCCACAGTGAGTATACGTGGCCACAGTGAGTATACGTGGCTACAGTGAGTATACGTGGCCACAGTGAGTATACGTGGCCACAGTGAGTATACGTGGCCACAGTGAGTATACGTGGCTACAGTGAGTATACGTGGTCACACTGAGCTTACCTGAGCTCAGAGAGCTTACCAGAGTCTAGCAACAGCCACCACACTTACCTGCAAAGGAAACACATCTATTAACACACGGAAAAATAACATCCTAACATTCACATCAATAAATTATCTAAAATCGAATAATAATCTGTTGACAACATTAATAATAATAACACGTACAGTATATCATAATACATACTTCCAACAAATTATTATTAAAGACTAGTGATTAGTTTATTGTGTACTTCCCATCCATCGTGTGGACGCTAGTGTAGTATCAGGCTACACAAGAGTTAGGTACTAGGCTCCTTCCCTCCAGTGGACGCTAGTGAAGTATCAGGCTACACAAGTTAGGTACTAGGCTCCTTCACTCCAGTGGACGGTAGTGAACTATCATAGGCTACACAAGAGTTAGGTACTAGGCTCCTTCCCTCCAGTGGACGCTAGTGAAGTATCAGGCTACACAAGAGTTAGGTACTAGGCTCCTTCCCTCCAGTGGACGCTAGTGAAGTATCAGGCTACACAAGTTAGGTACTAGGCTCCTTCCCTCCAGTGGACGGTAGTGAACTATCATAGGCTACACAAGAGTTAGGTACTAGGCTCCTTCCCTCCAGTGGGCGTTAGTGAAGGATCATAGGCAACACAAGTTAGGTACTAGGCTCCTTCCCTCCAGTGGGCGTTAGTGAAGGATCATAGGCAACACAAGAGTTAGGTACTAGGCTCCTTCCCTCCAGTGGACGGTAGTGAACTATCATAGGCTACACAAGAGTTAGGTACTAGGCTCCTTCCCTCCAGTGGGCGTTAGCTAAGTATCATAGGCTACACAAGAATTAGGTACTAGGCTCCTTCCCTCCAGTGGACGGTAGTGAACTATCATAGGCTACACAAGAGTTAGGTACTAGGCTCCTTCCCTCCAGTGGACGGTAGTGAAGGATCATAGACTACACAAGAGTTAGGTACTAGGCTCCTTCCCTCCAGTGGACGCTATGAAGTATCAGGCTACACAAGTTAGGTACTAGGCTCCTTCACTCCAGTGGACGGTAGTGAACTATCATAGGCTACACAAGAGTTAGGTACTAGGCTCCTTCCCTCCAGTGGACGCTAGTGAAGTATCAGGCTACACAAGAGTTAGGTACTAGGCTCCTTCCCTCCAGTGGACGCTAGTGAAGTATCAGGCTACACAAGTTAGGTACTAGGCTCCTTCCCTCCAGTGGACGGTAGTGAACTATCATAGGCTACACAAGAGTTAGGTACTAGGCTCCTTCCCTCCAGTGGGCGTTAGTGAAGGATCATAGGCAACACAAGTTAGGTACTAGGCTCCTTCCCTCCAGTGGGCGTTAGTGAAGGATCATAGGCAACACAAGAGTTAGGTACTAGGCTCCTTCCCTCCAGTGGACGGTAGTGAACTATCATAGGCTACACAAGAGTTAGGTACTAGGCTCCTTCCCTCCAGTGGGCGTTAGCTAAGTATCATAGGCTACACAAGAATTAGGTACTAGGCTCCTTCCCTCCAGTGGACGGTAGTGAACTATCATAGGCTACACAAGAGTTAGGTACTAGGCTCCTTCCCTCCAGTGGACGGTAGTGAAGGATCATAGACTACACAAGAGTTAGGTACTAGGCTCCTTCCCTCCAGTGGACGGTAG
Source organism: Cherax destructor (assembly GCA_009830355.1). Lineage (NCBI taxonomy): Eukaryota > Metazoa > Arthropoda > Malacostraca > Decapoda > Parastacidae > Cherax > Cherax destructor. The sequence continues at coordinate 103,998 of WNWK01003501.1, forward strand.
TGAAGGATCATAGACTACACAAGAGTTAGGTACTAGGCTCCTTCCCTCCAGTGGACGGTAGTGAAGGATCATAGACTACACAAGAGTTAGATACTAGGCTCCTTCCCTCCAGTGGACACTAGTGACGGATCATAGACTACACAAGAGTTAGGTACTAGGCTCCTTCCCTCCAGCATAATGTGACAGTTATTACGACGACTGGGATGCATGGACACATTAAACGAAACGTTTAAAAAAACAAGGTCCCCCTTTTTTTTTTGCTATTATTTTCTTATTGAAATTTGAAGATGTGGATGAAGGTGAGGTTGGTAGTGTTGTGTACTCACTACACTCCTCTCGCTGTCTTTCAACTGATCAAATTGTGTTCACTGAAGTTAGTCTGCATTACGATAAACATCGTGTGTTAGGTTAGGTGAGGTTTGTTAGGAAACAGGAGAAGTGTTTCCTGACGCGGGTCTTAGTTATATGATGACCCACAGTTGGAGCTTTTGGTCATCTGACCGAGGCCTTCCGCTGGCTTACCCGTCCACCCCTTTAAAAATTATAGTTATGATTATAAGCACTTACTACAGTTAGCACATAGTGTGTAGAACACTGTGAAGACTCAGCCTTGTACAAGGTTGAGTCTTCCTATCAGTGTTGGTGGACGTTACAGTCATCGATCAGTGTTGGTAGATGTGTTACAGTCACCGATCAGTGTTGGTGGATTTGTTAGTCATCTAGCAGTATTTAATAATAAACAAACACAATGAAATATTTTTTTTCGTTAAGTTTCGAATGATTCTTGCGAAATTATTGCATACACAAATTTTCGCTTGCCTTATTCGGCAAGAAGTGTTGCTATTTAAGCCAAAATAGCAAGTTTTACCTATTCGGCACGACATATATATATATATATATATATATATATATATATATATATATATATATATATATATATATATATATATATATATCTTGATTCTGACACATGTGCGACAGTATTTAAGGCACCAGTCTCAGGCTTCAGTTTCATATTGTTCCAGACCATGGAGCTGAACTCTTCTCCAGACTGACCACCTCAAAATATTTCTCCATAATTGATAGACAGGACTCGCAGCAATGGTTTCAAGTTGGAAAAATTCAGATTCAGGAAGGATATAGGAAAGCATTGGTTTGGTAATAGAGTTGTGGATGAGTGAACTATCGAGTACCGTCATAGAAGCTAAAACGTTGTGTAGTTTTAAAAATAGGTTAGATAAATACATGAGTGGGTGTTAGTGGGTGTGAGTTGGACCTGACTAGCTTCTGCTACTAGGTCAGATGCCGTGCACCTTCCATAAGTGGAAGTGAATTGACTAGGTGGTCATTGGTCTAAGCCGGTGGGAGCCTTGGACCTGCCTCGCATGGGTCAGTAGGCCTGCTGCAGTGTTCCCTCTTTCTTATGTTCTTATTTGTCTGAAGTAATGATGGTAGAATTACCAACACAATGTTAGGTCAATAAACACAAGTGCAACCAGGAAAGATCCTGGACTTCACCTTACGAAAGCAGACAAAGCAAATGCGACAGTAATTATGGACAAGGTAGATTATAGTGGAGAAATGAACATATAAGACAGGGGAACTTACGTGCCTCGTAAGTGGCTCTGGTGTAGAGGGAGCAGCCTAGTGTTGGGCAGTGGCCGCCATGTTGCCAGGCGACACAACTGAGTAACGGAATCCGCAGTGGGACGCACTGCCAGGTGTATGATACATCACAGTGGGACGCACTGCCAGGTGTATGATACATCACAGTGGGACGCACTGCCAGGTGTATGATACATCACAGTGGGACGCACTGCCAGGTGTATGATACATCACAGTGGGACGCACTGCCAGGTGTACGATACATCACAGTGGGACGCACTGCCAGGTGTATGATACATCACAGTGGGACGCACTGCCAGGTGTACGATACATCACAGTGGGACGCACTGCCAGGTGTATGATACATCACAGTGGGACGCACTGCCAGGTGTATGATACATCACAGTGGGACGCACTGCCAGGTGTATGATACATCACAGTGGGACGCACTGCCAGGTGTATGATACATCACAGTGGGACGCACTGCCAGGTGTACGATACATCACAGTGGGACGCACTGCCAGGTGTATGATACATCACAGTGGGACGCACTGCCAGGTGTATGGTACATCACAGTGGGACGCACTGCCAGGTGTACGATACATCACAGTGGGACGCACTGCCAGGTGTATGATACATCACAGTGGGACGCACTGCCAGGTGTATGATACATCACAGTGGGACGCACTGCCAGGTGTATGATACATCACAGTGGGACGCACTGCCAGGTGTATGGTACATCACAGTGGGACGCACTGCCAGGTGTATGATACATCACAGTGGGACGCACTGCCAGGTGTATGATACATCACAGTGGGACGCACTGCCAGGTGTATGATACATCACAGTGGGACCACTGCCAGGTGTACGATACATCACAGTGGGACGCACTGCCAGGTGTATGATACAACACAGTGGGACTCACTGCCAGGTGTACGATACATCACAGTGGGACGCACTGCCAGGTGTATGATACATCACAGTGGGACGCACTGCCAGGTGTATGATACATCACAGTGGGACGCACTGCCAGGTGTACGATACATCACAGTGGGACTCACTGCCAGGTGTATGATACATCACAGTGGGACGCACTGCCAGGTGTATGATACATCACAGTGGGACGCACGGCTCAAATGTCTGAAGGCAACATTTAAAATCATTTTCAACAATACGAAAATTAATCTTATATTTATACTATTATAATCATACAGCGCTGTCATTTGGGGGGTGTTGTTTGTACCGTGGGTCAGAAGGTACTAAAGAACTATGTTCTATGTAATTGGTTTGTACCGTGGGTCAGCAGGTACTAAAGAACTATGTTCTATGTAATTGGTTTGTACCGTAGGTCAACAGGTACTAAAGAACTATGTGCTATATAATTGGTTTGTACCGTAGGTCAACAGGTACTAAAGAACTATGTTCTATGTAATTGGTTTGCACCGTAGGTCAGCAGGTACTAAAGAACTATGTTCTATGTAATTGGTTTGTACCGTAGGTCAACAGGTACTAAAGAACTATGTTCTATGTAATTGGTTTGTACCGTAGGTCAACAGGTACTAAAGAACTATGTTCTATGTAATTGGTTTGTACCGTAGGTCAACAGGTACTAAAGAACTATGTTCTATATAATTGGTTTGTACCGTGGGTCAGCAGGTAACTCTTAATATTCCGTTATGATGGGTACAGGTAGACATTCCCAAGATAGTGGGAGTGAGGGAGGGAGCAGATCCCTGGGCACACTGAGGCTGGCGTCACACATCACCTCCACCAATATTCTACACAGGTAACTCCACCAACACTCAGGTATGCTTCAACATCACGTCTGGGCTACAAGCATCTCAGAGTACTACTCTGGCAATTGAGTTGTAGATAAGTGGAACAAACTCCCAGGTAGCCTCATTGAGGTAAGAACTTTGGGTAGCTTTAAATTACAGATTTGGGCGGGTAAACGAGTACCCGACATGTCTAGAATGTGCCAGTAGGCCTGCTGTAGTGTTCCATCATTCTTGTAGACGAGTAGAACATGTGCAGCAGTTAGGTATCTTTATTACTGAAACGTTTCGCCTACACGGTAGGCGTCTTCAAATACAGAAGAGAGTAAATATGGAGCCAGCAAGAGTATATACAGACATATGTACCTCTCGGGGTATATACACAGATAACTGATATTCATACATCTTCAATGTACACGTAATATATACACTACAAATACGCTTAGTACGCATATTATTATTATTATTATTATTATTATTATTAAAATATCGTTAGAGTTAGGCTACTGCGTTTAATGGTCAGTACAAGGTAAAAAAATAATGATTTCTCAGTGTGTGTGATTCGTATTTGTAGATTGTTACAACCAAGACTTGTTACACAATGTTGTTGATGACACAGCATCAGGTCTGTGTTCATGTTGATGACACAGCGTCAGGTCTGTGTTCATGTTGATGACACAGCGTCAGGTCTGTGTTGATGTTGATAATGACACAATATCTAGGTGTTACACAAGACGTCACCTCCACACACTAGGGGAAGCGTCAAAAGGGCAGGCAGCTCACGACACATAGTTACACCAGAGTCAAGGTTCCTTGGAAGATGCCTGAAGCAATCCCGTGACGGATGAACACTTGTGAAGACACGTCTTGCAAGTGGGGATACAGCCAAGTCCCACGTCTCCAGGATGAACACTTGTGAAGACACGTCTTGCAAGTGGGGATACAGCCAAGTCCCACGTCTCCAGGATGAACACTTGTGAAGACCCGTCTTGCAAGTGAGGATACAGCCAAGATCCACGTCTCCAGGATGAACACTTGTGAAGACACGTCTTGCAAGTGAGGATACAGCCAAGATCCACGTCTCCAGGATGAACACTTGTGAAGACACGTCTTGCAAGTGGGGATACAGCCAAGATCCACGTCTCCAGGATGAACACTTGTGAAGACACGTCTTGCAAGTGAGGATACAGCCAAGATCCACGTCTCCAGGATGAACACTTGTGAAGACACGTCTTGCAAGTGAGGATACAGCCAAGTCCCACGTCTCCAGGATGAACACTTGTGAAGACACGTCTTGCAAGTGAGGATACAGCCAAGTCCCACGTCTCCAGGATGAACACTTGTGAAGACACGTCTTGCAAGTGAGAATACAGCCAAGTCCCACGTCTCCAGGATGAACACTTGACTCAGAAGGTTGAGAAACTGCTACATGCTAGAGGGGAAACTCCTGTGTGATCAATTAGGTGATGAATGTAACACAGGCCATGGCTACGTGGTGGCGTGTGAGCACCAACAGTCTGTGTTGTCGAGAAACAAGGTGGAAGTGGAGGTTCCAACACTGCTTGCGTTGAATGACCCACGCGGGTGACGAGAGGATTCCAGCACTGCCAGCGTTGAATGACCCACACGGGTGACGAGAGGATTCCAGCACTGCTTGCGTTGAATGACCCACGGGGGTGACGAGAGGATTCCAGCACTGCTTGCGTTGAATGACTCACACGGGTGACGAGAGGATTCCAGCACTGCTAGCGTTGAATGACCCACGCGGGTGACGAGAGGATTCCAGCACTGCTTGCGTTGAATGACCCACGCGGGTGACGAGAGGATTCCAGCACTGCTAGCGTTGAATGACCCACGCGGGTGACGAGAGGATTCCAGCACTGCTGCGTTGAATGACCCACGCGGGTGACGAGAGGATTCCAGCACTGCTTGCGTTGAATGACCCACGCGGGTGACGAGAGGATTCCAGCACTGCTAGCGTTGAATGACCCACGCGGGTGACGAGAGGATTCCAGCACTGCTAGCGTTGAATGACCCACACGGGTGACGAGAGGATTCCAGCACTGCTTGCGTTGAATGACCCACGCGGGTGACGAGAGGATTCCAGCACTGCTTGCGTTGAATGACCCACGCGGGTGACGAGTGGATTCCAGCACTGCTTGCGTTGAATGACCCACACGGGTGACGAGAGGATTCCAGCACTGCTTGCGTTGAATGACCCACGGGGGTGACGAGAGGATTCCAGCACTGCTTGCGTTGAATGACCCACGCGGGTGACGAGAGGATTCCAGCACTGCTTGCGTTGAATGACCCACGCGGGTGACGAGAGGATTCCAGCACTGCTTGCGTTGAATGACCCACGCGGGTGACGAGAGGATTCCAGTACTGCTTGCGTTGAATGACCCACGCGGGTGACGAGGGATTCCAACACTGCTAGCGTTGAATGACCCATGCGGGTGACGAGAGGATTCCAGTACTGCTAGCGTTGAATGACCCACGCGGGTGACGAGAGGATTCCAGTACTGCTAGCGTTGAATGACCCACGCGGGTGACGAGTGGATTCCAACACTGCTAGCGTTGAATGACCCATGCGGGTGACGAGAGGATTCCAGCACTGCTAGCGTTGAATGACCCACGCGGGTGACGAGAGGATTCCAGTACTGCTAGCGTTGAATGACCCATGCGGGTGACGAGAGGATTCCAGCACTGCTAGCGTTGAATGACCCACGCGGGTGACGAGAGGATTCCAGCACTGCTTGCGTTGAATGACCCACGCGGGTGACGAGTGGATTCCAACACTGCTAGCGTTGAATGACCCATGCGGGTGACAGAGGATTCCAGTACTGCTAGCGTTGAATGACCCACGCGGGTGACGAGAGGATTCCAGTACTGCTTGCGTTGAATGACCCACGCGGGTGACGAGAGGATTCCAGCACTGCTAGCGTTGAATGACCCACACGGGTGACGAGAGGATTCCAGCACTGCTAGCGTTGAATGACCCACGCGGGTGACGAGAGGATTCCAGTACTGCTTGCGTTGAATGACCCACGCGGGTGACGAGTGGATTCCAACACTGCTTGCGTTGAATGACCCACGCGGGTGACGAGAGGATTCCAGTACTGCTAGCGTTGAATGACCCACGCGGGTGACGAGTGGATTCCAACACTGCTTGCGTTGAATGACCCACGCGGGTGACGAGAGGATTCCAGTACTGCTTGCGTTGAATGACCCACGCGGGTGACGAGTGGATTCCAACACTGCTAGCGTTGAATGACCCATGCGGGTGACGAGTGGATTCCAGCACTGCTAGCGTTGAATGACCCACGCGGGTGACGAGTGGATTCCAACACTGCTTGCGTTGAATGACCCACGCGGGTGACGAGAGGATTCCAGCACTGCTTGCGTTGAATGACCCACGCGGGTGACGAGAGGATTCCAGTACTGCTTGCGTTGAATGACCCACGCGGGTGACGAGTGGATTCCAACACTGCTAGCGTTGAATGACCCATGCGGGTGACGAGAGGATTCCAGCACTGCTAGCGTTGAATGACCCACGCGGGTGACGAGAGGATTCCAGTACTGCTAGCGTTGAATGACCCACGCGGGTGACGAGTGGATTCCAACACTGCTAGCGTTGAATGACCCATGCGGGTGACGAGAGGATTCCAGCACTGCTAGCGTTGAATGACCCACGCGGGTGACGAGAGGATTCCAGTACTGCTAGCGTTGAATGACCCACGCGGGTGACGAGAGGATTCCAGTACTGCTTGCGTTGAATGACCCACGCGGGTGACGAGAGGATTCCAGCACTGCTTGCGTTGAATGACCCATGCGGGTGACGAGTGGGTAAGGGATGATTTTGTTTGACACGAGACATGGGAAACATCTAAAACGAATTTCTTAGGTAATGACCTCCCTCACTGCAGCTTTTGGTCATATGACTGATGCCTTCAGCTGACTTACTGGTGCACAGAGTAAAATTATACACATGGCATACAACATGTTTATACATCATTCTGCCTGTGGGAAATACACACTGACAAACGTTGTGTGAGAATACAAACGTGAGGGTGAAGTTTACCCCTAAAGTGTCACTGTAGAACAAACTTAAGTGCACGTCAAACCGACAGGGGACCGACCGAAGCTCCGATGGGTGAGAGTGGACACAGTCATCACAGACAGTGGTTGCTACGACACTTTCCTACCGAAGATCACAGTGGTAAGATGGTACAACACACGACCTCTCACCCACACCTTGACTCCATATATATATATATATATATATATATATATATATATATATATATATATATATATATATATATATATATATATATATATACATACCTTGATAATGTGAGAAATCACGAAGACGCTTGGAAAACTAGTACTATTTACTGTTGTTATAATAGATGTATGTGTGTGTGTACGTACATATACTACTTTTTTCTCATTATGGTCCTATAAAAGCACTTGGGGATGGGGTTGGTTGCTTGTACGCAGGCATACTGAGGTGGTTAAGACAAGCATTGCACATCGCAAACATTCCCAGCTACGTGCAACTTGCTTGGATATTAAAATCTGCCCACACCTGAGAGTGCAAAGTCCTGAGGACGCTGCTTCTACCTGCTGAGAACAATGTGCAACGGTGATGTAGTGCAAGACGACAGGGACACCACACTACAACCTGCAACCAAGATAAGAGCTCTATTTGGCGACGCTGGTCGCCAAAATGTTGGGAGCTCGTCAAGAAGGAATGCTGGGAGACGAGCTAAGATTGTTTTTATGGTGGGGTGTCACCTGCCCACCCTCCCTCGCCCACTACAACACCCGGGGGTGTCACCTGCCCACCCTCCCTCGCCCACTACAATACCCGTCATGCAACACAACAACCTCTGCTTTGTATGTACAGGAGGCGCTCAGGAGTGACCTGAGTCAAGTACTTGACAGTGACACACACGGACAACACTCAGCCAACCACATGACAGTGACATACACGAAAGTGACATGCACAAAAGTGACATACACGAAAGTGACACACATGACAGTGGCACAACATTCATCTACATAAACCATTTTACATTAACGATAAATTCTTAAACTAAAACATATTCAGAATTACCAAGTCAGAGAGAGAGAGAGAGAGAGAGAGAGAGAGAGAGAGAGAGAGAGAGAGAGAGAGAGAGAGAGAGAGAGAGAGAGAGAGAGAGAGAGCAAGTTTATTCAGGTCTACACCAATACAGTTACATAGACTATCATACATAGCAGCATATGTGTAGAGAACCATCACAATCTGAGTAACACAGCCAGCTAACCCACATACACAACTCTGGAAGAACATTAAGACGTCTTCAAGGCACTGGAGGTCAGTGCCGACAATCGTGTCAATGAAGGGGAAAAAATGCCGTCAATGAATGCAGGTGTAACAAGCAGTGGCTCCTGCGTCTTGGCGGTACCTTTACACAGCTTACTCTTATCACACGTTTATCTGCACCTGAATTCCCATCCCTAAGTCGGTTCATGGGGCCGGGATACTAGGCCAAATACCGAGCTAGGTCAGGCCTGCAGCCTCGTCACTACTGGCCTGCATCTTCACATGGCCAGGTCAAGCCTCCATCTTGAGAGGTAGGTCAAGCCTCCATGTTGAAAAGCAGGTTAAGTTAAAACTCCGTCTTGAGAGGCAGGTCAAGCCTGCATCTTGAGAGGCAGGTCAAGCCTCCATCTTGAGAGGTAGGTTAAGCCTCCATCTTGACAGGTAGGTCAAGCCTCCGTCTTGAGAGGCAGGTCAAGCCTGCATCTTGAGAGGCAGGTCAAGCCTCCATCTGAGAGGTAGGTCAAGCCTCCATCTTGAGAGGTAGGTCAAGCCTGCATCTTCACAGGCAGGTCAAGCCTCCATCTTGAGAGGCAGGTCAAGCCTCCATCTTCACATGGCAGTCAAGCCTCCATCTTGAGAGGCAGGTCAAGCCCATCTTCAATGGCAGGTAAGCCTCATCTTGAGAGATGGCAAGCCTCCATTTGAAAGCAGTTAAGCCTCTCTTGAGAGCAGGTACATCATCGCATCAGTGTACTGAGCAGGTCAAGAAGGAAACTTTTGGTACTGTGTATGGGATTATTGCGTAAGTCAACAATTGAGAGTTTCTCCGTCACACAACACCGCGGGTCGTGGCTTACATGGTTGTGGTGAATGATGTGGAATTACACCAGTGACGAGGCTGCTCTACCATGAAACAATGGTTGTGATCAGAGAGAGAGAGAGAGAGAGAGAGAGAGAGAGAGAGAGAGAGAGAGACCTACCTTCATCACTCACTTCTTAACAAACATCAAAGTGCTGGAACACTTGTAGATATTCCTGTGATTTACTTTGGTTTAGTGTCTATCTTTGCCACCATTGTAACCATCACTTATTAAACAGTCTCCCTCTGCCCTTCTGGATCTTCAGAGTATCTTCTACGTCGTGGTCACATCAACCTAATATACCTTTCTTCAGCTACTGTAAGATTTAGTTCCTAAAACTTGTCTTGGTAGGTCAGTCCTCTCAGCTCCAGGACTAGTCTTATAGCTAGGCTCTGCACCTCCTCTCAGCTCCAGGACTAGTCTTATAGCTAGGCTCTGCACCTCCTCTCAGCTCCAGGACTAGTCTTATAGCTAGGCTCTGCACCTCCTCTCAGCTCCAGGACTAGTCTTATAGCTAGCCTGCACTCTCAGCTCAGGATTAGTCTCATAGCAGCTCTGCACCTCTCAGCTCCAGGACTAGTCTTATAGCAGCCTCACCTCTCAGCTCCAGGACTAGTCTTATAGCTAGGCTCTGACTCCTCTCAGCTCAGGACTAGCATAGCCAGCTCTGCACCTCAGCTCCAGGATGTGTTTGCCAGGAAGATGAGGGCAAGATGCAAGATTTGTCAAGTAAATGGCTGCTAGAGTTCAACCCCGAAGAGTGTACAAGTGAAAGGAGTTGGGTATTGGAGGGAGGGGATAAAAGAAGAGCGAGGAGGGACACGAGAGAAAAAAACGAAATTAGAATTCAACTCTACAATGTGGAACTGAAGGAGTGAAATCTTGAACAGAGTACAAAGCCTTCTAGAGAGGAAAAGATGAACTTAAAGACGTACTAGGTTAGAATATCTTAGGTTCAAATGTAAGATAAACCATTGCTTGGCTAACAAGACGCTTCAAGACACCACTGAAATACTGCTCTACATTAACAGCCCCATCTATTATTTCCCAAATTAACCAGACCTGCAGAAACTTTCACTGTCCACGTCTACTCAAACACTGAAATTATTGAGAACAACTAAAACTTTTCATACTGTTAAATATTCCCTTAAGCCCAAGCGAGAAATATCTACCATAATTAACGGGTGAAATATACGTGGAGGCGTTGCAAATGGTGAAACAAGTGGAACTCACTCTGTATTATTCCTTTTGCGTGTATTGAGGTAGAGGAGGCTGGGCTTATGGTATACGGGGATACCTTTGTAGAATCAGAGGTAGAAGGGGCTGGGATTATGGTATACGGGGATACCTTTGTAGAATCAGAGGTAGAAGGGGCTGGGATTATGGTATACGAGGATACCTTTGTAGAATCAGAGGTAGAAGGCTGGGCTTATGGTATACAGTGGGATACCTTTGTAGAATCAGAGGTAGAAGGGGCTGGGATTATGGTATACGAGGATACCTTTGTAGAATCAGAGTAGAACGGGCTGGGCTTATGGTATACAGGGATACCTTTGTAGAATCAGAGGTAGAAAGGGGCTATTATGGGACACGAGGATACCTTTGTAGAATCACATAGAAGGGGCTGGGATTATGGTATACGAGGATACCTTTGTAGAATCAGAGGTAGAAGGGGCTGGGCTTATGGTATACGAGGATACCTTTGTGGGATCAGAGGTAGAAGGGGCTGGGCTTATGGTATACGAGGATACCTTTGTGGGATCAGAGGTAGAAGGGGCTGGGATTATGGGATACGAGGATACCTTTGTGGGATCAGAGGTAGAAGGGGCTGGGATTATGGGATACGAGGATACCTTTGTGGGATCATTCAACGACGGTAGTCATCTTGAGAGGAGAGTGTTAGCTAGGTAGCTAGACCCGTTTAGAGTTATATAACAGATGAGGAATGAGATGTGTGGGTAATCAAGTGTTATCTGAGGGAGAGAGGAACAGTTCCACTTTTCTGGATCAAGAGCCCTTCACCAGCCTCAAGGTAACCAACCCCCTCCTCCCTTGATAAGACAATAATAATCTTCAACGTGAGGCTACAAGTGGACTGTCGTAGACGAAGTAGTGACGGCAAACTCCTCATATTAATTTAAGTATGAATATTTAAAAAATAAATACACCCATGAGAAGAATATTTAAAAAATTCTATAAAAGATTATTATAATCACAGCACTAAACCCAGAATATAAGAAATATAAGAATATAAGAAAGGGTAGTAGAAGGATACCCGAGCACCGCTCTACATGTCATCGCACACAACACCTCCACCTTCTAAGACTCCTCTCAACCTGGTCTATTAAACAATAAGAGGAACCGTAACCACACGCAGCAATTTTTTGATTGATAGAAGGAAGAGACAGGTATTTAAAACCATTCTAAAAAAGTTGCACCATAGCTGTGAGGGGCAACACTGGCGGCCATGACGACCTTTACTGCTAACTTTTACTCTGGACCCCATGCGAGGCTTTACACCCAAAACACCTCAGGGGACAACCATTATTTCCCGCTACAACTACATATTATAAATATCTACACGTTCAAAATTTTAGAAAAAAAAAAAATAACAGTGTTCGATTTTATGTGAAAATATTTTTTTTTTTTTGGGGGACCATAACTAAAAAAGAAAATTCTGTCATCTGAGTTGAGGAGAAATTTAATGGTAAATATTGTTAATGTGAAAAAACAGAGGCTAAACACTGTCACTAATTTAATTGACCCGGAATTCCCATTACCTTGAGAGGGTTCTTTTACGTGTATATAAAGTTAATGGAGTGTGAAGCAATCTAAGGAACACCGAAATTGACGATAGTGCACCAGGAGCCTCAGAAAACAGAAGCACTGAAGTGACGTTGATGTCAGGAGCCGTCACGGCGGCAAGGACGACTCACTTCCTGGCTTTTTATGCCAGAATTATAACCTTATTGCCATTTCTTACGCAAACTGACTGACTGCAAAATTTGGAGGAACTGACGTAAACTCGTATATTTCCTAATGCGGTGACCGTCTGCTCAATAAACTAAAAAGTGACTCTGACAGGAATTCCTCGAGGTAAACATATGGTGACGTCACACGGCAGAAACTACATAAAAAAGGAAATTACAGAGAGAGATGACGTGTTGGGGACCAGGGGTGACAAGCTGCACTGATGAAACAACTCTAAGATTGCCCCGCCATGTGACATAATGACACAGAGACAACGACGTGAGAATGTTGGTAGGACAGAGCAAGGTCCTCTGAGGCCAAGGAGTGTGATGATATAAAAGATATATTCTCCCTCAAACCATTAGCTTGGCGGTCAACATTTACCGCTTTTCAGGACTTCTTTATATATTTTCGTATTTACTGATAATGTTTGGTTGTGAAGCACCTGGGAGCATAACATTGTAACCTCGTCATCTTGGTGTTGTGAAGCACCTGGGAGCATAACATTGTAGCCTCGTCATCTTGGTGTTGTGAAGCACCTGGGAGCATAACATTGTAGCCTCGTCATCTTGTTGTGAAGCACCTGGAAGCATAACATTGTAGCCTCGTCATCTTGTTGTGAAGCACCTGGAAGCATAACATTGTAGCCTCGTCATCTTGGTGTTGTGAAGCACCTGGAAGCATAACATTGTAGCCTCGTCATCTTGGTGTTGTGAAGCACCTGGAAGCATAACATTGTAGCCTCGTCATCTTGGTGTTGTGAAGCACCTGGAAGCATAACATTGTAGCCTCGTCATCTTGGTGTTGTGAAGCACCTGGGAGCATAACATTGTAGCCTCGTCATCTTGGTGTTGTGAAGCACCTGGGAGCATAACATTGTAGCCTCGTCATCTTGGTGTTGTGAAGCACCGGGAGCATAACATTGTAGCCTCGTCATCTTGGTGTTGTGAAGCACCTGGGAGCATAACATTGTAGCCTCGTCATCTTGGTGTTGTGAAGCACCTGGGAGCATAACATTGTAGCCTCGTCATCTTGGGGTTGTGAAGCACCTGGAAGCATAACATTGTAGCCTCGTCATCTTGGGGTTGTGAAGCACCTGGGAGCATAACATTGTAGCCTCGTCATCTTGGTGTTGTGAAGCACCTGGGAGCATAACATTGTAGCCTCGTCATCTTGGTGTTGTGAAGCACCTGGGAGCATAACATTGTAGCCTCGTCATCTTGGTGTTGTGAAGCACCTGGAAGCATAACATTGTAGCCTCGTCATCTTGGTGTTGTGAAGCACCTGGGAGCATAACATTGTAGCCTCGTCATCTTGGTGTTGTGAAGCACCTGGAAGCATAACATTGTAGCCTCGTCATCTTGGTGTTGTGAAGCACCTGGAAGCATAACATTGTAGCCTCGTCATCTTGGGGTTGTGAAGCACCTGGGAGCATAACATTGTAGCCTCGTCATCTTGGTGTTGTGAAGCACCTGGGAGCATAACATTGTAGCCTCGTCATCTTGGTGTTGTGAAGCACCTGGGAGCATAACATTGTAGCCTCGTCATCTTGGTGTTGTGAAGCACCTGGAAGCATAACATTCTAGCCTCGTCATCTTGGTGTTGTGAAGCACCTGGGAGCATAACATTGTAGCCTCGTCATCTTGGTGTTGTGAAGCACCTGGGAGCATAACATTGTAGCCTCGTCATCTTGGTGTTGTGAAGCACCTGGAAGCATACCATTGTAGCCTCGTCATCTTGGTGTTGTGAAGCACCTGGGAGCATAACATTGTAGCCTCGTCATCTTGGTGTTGTGAAGCACCTGGGAGCATAACATTGTAGCCTCGTCATCTTGGTGTTGTGAAGCACCTGGGAGCATAACATTGTAGCCTCGTCATCTTGGTGTTGTGAAGCACCTGGAAGCATAACATTGTAGCCTCATCATCTTGGGGTTGTGAAGCACCTGGGAGCATAACATTGTAGCCTCGTCATCTTGGTGTTGTGAAGCACCTGGGAGCATAACATTGTAGCCTCGTCATCTTGGTGTTGTGAAGCACCTGGGAGCATAACATTGTAGCCTCGTCATCTTGGGGTTGTGAAGCACCTGGGAGCATAACATTGTAGCCTCGTCATCTTGGGGTCAATGTGAAGCACCTGGAAGCATAACATTGTAGCCTAGTCATCTTGGGGTCACTGTGAAGGCTTCCTTCACAACTCATGAAAATCATCCTGTGTAAATTTTACAATAAAAGAGGAGACTTATTTGCTGAAAGTGAATGTGGTGTCAGAAGAGACGTAAATATACAAAGACGGTGAAGAAGAGGAGGAGGAAATCAAGAGATGAAAACAAGGAAGTTGAAGCGAAAGTTTAGTATGAGAAAAATGAAAAATTGCAAAACAAAATGAAAAACGAATAATATGAATTTAAAAAGAGTAAGGTTTAAAGACAAGATAAACACCTAGTAAAGTTACACCAACATAACCATGACTACTTTATTGCTGTATTTCAATATAGAATAACTGTGTCTTTACTAGTGAACCTCGCCCAGCCAAGATGAAGCCAGAGGAACCTCTGCTGGAGGAGAGTAGGAATTAAACCTGATGTTGTGGGTTCAATCACACCCGCGTCATACAGTGATGGTCGTGTATTCGCTGACTTGTAACTGATATTTCACCAGTTTTTCTCATTTCAAGTCACTGCCACTTTGATTTTAACTGAATATTTGTCCCAGATGCTTTACAGTCACTGTTTCCTTATATAATTTGTTCATATGGTGAGTACATACCTTGGAGTGCTTGCTCGCAGAGTCAGTGTGTGTCAGGTCCTTGCCATCTATCTAGCAAGGTGAAGCTTCCCTATCCTATCTTTGGCAACTAACATCTAGCTCTGCTACAACGCAAACTTTCAAACTGCTGTACTAATGAACCCTAAGTGGAAAACTTATCCCTGGGTAGCCTCAGCCTGTGTAGCCTATCCCTGGGTAGCCTTAGCCTGTGTAGCCTATCCCTGGGTAGCCTTAGCCTGTGTAGCCTATCCCTGGGTAGCCTCAGTCTGTGTAGCCTATCCCTGGGTAGCCTCAGCCTGTGTAGCCTAACCCAAAGTAGCCTCAGCCTGTGTAGCCTAACCCAAAGTAGCCTCAGTCTGTGTACCCTAACCCAAAGTAGCCTCAGTCTGTGTACCCTAACCCAAAGTAGCCTCAGCCTGTGTACCCTAACCCAAAGTAGCCTCAGTCTGTGTACCCTAACCCAAAGTAGCCTCAGCCTGTGTACCCTAACCCAAAGTAGCCTCAGTCTGTGTACCCTAACCCAAAGTAGCCTCAGCCTGTGTAGCCTAACCCAAAGTAGCCTCAGTCTGTGTAGCCTAACCCAAAGTAGCCTCAGCCTGTGTACCCTAACCCAAAGTAGCCTCAGCCTGTGTAGCCTAACCCAAAGTAGCTTCAGCCTGTGTAGCCTAACCCAAAGTAGCCTCAGTCTGTGTAGCCTAACCAAAAGTAGCCTCA